>OZ057412.1:197670492-197954291 GCA_964056705.1 Troilus luridus | reverse complement strand
AAAGTCGTCTTCAACTCCAACGTTGATATTCATGATTTCACGAAGGATTTTGGATTGTAAGGATAGAATACGACTACGAAATTAAAGAGTTTATATACCTGTCCTACATAAAGTCATAGGTAATATTTTCATCACATCTTCATGTAATTATTACATGAAACACGGAAAATCTCATATAGCTTTCGAAGGACACATATGCGTCCACATCAGTTTAAAGCAGTGGTTCCCAACCTGGGGCGTGAAGACATGTGAGGGTGGGCGCTATGCAGCAGAAAATAAGAAATTCTCACTTTGTTTAGATTATTTTTCTCTTATATCTTATATTGAAAGTTATAATGTTGTATCTTTTTTTTTTTTTATTATTATTTATTTATTGATATTTACAACTATATTACAGTAATATAACAAGTAAATTGGCTGAGTGATACATAATGGCATGATATAATGACAAGTAGAGAAACTACCCACTGGTAGTACTCAAATCACATGTTCAACTAAGAAGGTCACGTGGCCATCTTCTTTTCAGACGCCTCGGAGGATTATCGGGAATCGAAGAGGAAGCTAGGTTTGAAACTAGAGGGTTTGAGTGGAAATGAAGTTTGTTATGAAAGGATAGATACCGGGTTCGGGCCAAATCAGCAACAAATGGGACATTAAGGTCGTTATGGATGACTTTATTCTTAACAAAATAAGGAGCGTTGAGGATTTTACGAAGGATTTTGGACTGTAGGGATTGGATACGAGAAGAATTCGATGGCTTAGTGGAGCCCCAAAGTTCTACGCCGTAAGACCAAATAGGTCGTATGATGGTCATGTAGATGAGTCTTTTGTAATTAATTGGGAGCTTAGAGCGTTTGTCTAGTAAGTGTTGAAGTAGCCTGAAACGTCGAGCGGTTTCTTGTCTTTTCAGTCTTGTATGAGGATTCCAGGTTAACCTTTTGTCGAGATGCAACCCTAAGTATCGAATGTTGTATCTTATGACAAAAAAGCTAAATGTTTTCTTTTCTATGTAACATTTATTGTTTGTTTTCTTATGCCTGTACAAATTTTGTGCTAGGGGGGCGTAGGAGAATTCATATGAAAAGGGAGCCGTAGATGGATTTTATTTGAACTAAGGGGGGGGGGGACGAAAAGGGTACGGAACCACAGGTTTGAGGGTTAAAATTGTATGTACTTTTTTTGTTTCTCTAGATCACATTGTTGCCGCCTTCCTCCTACGTCCATAAAAGTCACCGATCTCCCTCTCTCGACATAGTAAAGCCTAAATAATGATAAGCAGTAAAGATCCGACAGAGAAGTCGTTCTTGCTCGATCCACTATACAATGGCCACCACCACCGATACCAAAGAGATAATAGCTTGGAAGAGGCTTAGGAAGACCCGCGTCAGAGTTGTGTAAGAGTGACGTCAGTCCTGTCTTATCGTCGCGTTTTATAACGAGGTCTTCTAATCTCATCAGGCCGGCTTTAAGGGCGTCCTTAGACCCCCCCCCCAATATCCTTTTGAAGGCTTGCTGGACGATTTCGAATAATACAAACGATCATAAGGACATCTAACGTTATGTAAAAAAAAAAAAAAAAATGTCAGCTCCGACGCACAACCGGAGTTTAGTCCTTAAGAACTAGTATTGTGTAGATTATGTAAAAAAAGGGTAAATGAAAGCATCTTAATAAATAATCAAAGAATATATAAATCATTCTTGGAAAGATCCGTTTGTTCTACCATGAACATTTAAAATGATTTTGATTTAGTCCGTGAATAGTATTATCATCATCATTAAACATTGTGACAATAGGTTTGTGGTAACTAAAATAGAATACGTGTACGTCAGAAGTTACATGGGTTATGAATCGTGAAATCATTGCATCAATAGTTGTACAATATCTAGTCGTCCCGAGTAAACTGCCAGAAATAAAGTCTAAATTAGATTTTTCGATAATTGTACTAAGTGTAAACTTTCATCTTTACTTAGTGAAAATTAAATATACTTTTCACTATTAAAATTTGAGTTACTGATGTTAAGTGAATAAATAAATATCCACTGTGTCTTTATCTTTGAAAGAACCAACGATAAATGATTTCATACTAAAAAACTGGTTTCGCTGTAAGTACAACACAAATTGACGGTTAGGTTTCTGCTATACACATACGTAACCTCGAAGTGAGATGTGCGCAGAGGAACGTAACGTCTCTCAATATATTGGCTACTGTCAGAGATAGAGAAAGACCGGCTGAAGGAATTAAGACGAGCTGGAAGGGTTAAGACCGAGTAGACGGGCGACATTCGATGGGCCTATATACGCCGCCCGCCTGAGCCTTAGCGGTCAGTCTGTGATAAGTGCTAAGTGAGTAATAAGTCTGTAATAAGGTAGTAAAGTATTGACAGTGTGAGTGACAGCAACGGTTAGTGTCAGCCAGAGGTAGTGTGATAAGTAATAATTAAGTGTAATAAACTGAGTGTCAGTTCATCATATTTGGAGGGTCTTACGGTCGGTAGACTTTAATTAGCGAACTGTAAGTGATAATTTGTAGTTGTAAACTATAGTGTAATACTATTGTATTTGTACAAATTTATATAAATAGTTTAGTTATTTAGTATTAGCAATATCTTATATTATTTGAGTAATTAGATAACAGTTAGGCCTAGGTTATAATCTGTAGAATATTGCTATTGTAAATTGATATTAGTTTAATAATTCAATTGTTTTAAATAATTCCCTTGTAATCTTTTCAATTTGTTAATCAATTTTAGTTTCTTGAATTTAGTAATCGTTTAGTTAATTTTTACACCCAGTAGCCAGTAACAATATTTATATTTTACTGTAAAGTTTATTGACTGACCCACCTCCCTGACCATTTAAAACATTTGAAAAAATCTATTCTCATAACAACAAAATATAAAAAACATCTAAGCTCTAAGGTAACATTGAGGTAATATATTTATCTTCTTAACTAATTAAAACAAAGCTAACCTTAATTTGAGGTTTTAAACAATTATTGCATGGTAAACATAACAACCTTCAATAACTATGATGACGGGTTAGTAGACGGCAGGTTGCCTTAGGATCTTTTAAAGGGAGTGAAAATCCTCAGTTAACCCATTCTTCGGAAGCGACGTAAAATGGCCCGTGGCTGTACGATGTCAAGTCCTGTTAAAGATCCAAATTATACCTGGACAATTTTTTTTAACAGGAGTTTCCACTAATTGTGGGTTTCCTTAAGCTAGTGATTGGATGGAATCCTTCCAAGGTCCATTCTTCCCGCAGATCAACACCCATCATGGAATTCCTCCTCTTCGTTATCCCAGCTCTTCCTCGCCTTCTTGTTCCCCTAATTTTCCATAGGTGAAATACTTTGGGTAGTCTTCCTTCAGGTATCCTTTTTTCTCAATATCTTCCAGAATGGTTTTTTCAACTTCCATCTTTTCTCTGATGTTCTCATTTCTTACTTTGTCTATTTTGGATATTCATGCCGCTCGTATCCAGTAGTCCATTTCTGTGGTTAGAGTTTTTTCCTGAGGCTTTTCAACGTCCAAGTTTAGCCAAAGTCATTATGCTTAGTAAAATACTATTATATATATATTACTCCATTCTCACCAGTGCTTAACATTTTTATATATAATAATTAAATAAATTGATTGATCTTTATTACTTTCAATCAACACTAACTTGGTTTCGCTTGTCTAGGGTGTTTACGGGTTTAAAAGGGCAGATGTTAATTATCTATATTCACTGATAAGAACTGGATTAAATTATTTAAGTTTAATTGAAAATTTTACCTTGAGTAGATTAATTACTTTTATTAACTATTGATAAACCTTTTACCATTTATATGAATTCAAATATAGATCAACACCAGGAAATCAATAGATAAGGCAATACATTTATTATTATGTATTTGTTAATACATTTTGTTAACACTGATATATTATTAACCCCAATTGAAAGCAATTAATAAACAATTTTTTTCAATTTAAAAACAATATAATGAACAGACTAATCTTAAAAGAATAATAATATAATAATCAAATTAATTCCACTAGAAAAACAGTTTTACCAATTTCTTACTATCAAATCTTATAATCAAGATATAATCAACTAACATATTATATTTATATAGCGCTTTTGAATTTATTTAATTTAATTTTAATGAGCTCTAAAAATTATATTTGTCAACGTTATTCTGCAGAATGTTGAAATCTAGTACTTGCATTTAATAGAAGAGGTGATCCTTTCGCTGTGAAGTTCTGGTTCTTGTGGTATGTTCCTGTATGATGGCTTCAGATGAGAGAGATGGTCATTCTTGTTCGAAGGTCTGAGATCTAGTGCCTTGTTTTTTTATTTGGAAGGGATAGGTGAGAATGCCGACCTCTAGTGGCATTCACCTGAACTCTCCAATGATGTTAGAGTTCATCATTTAATTCTCCTGATTCTCCAGGAACAATTATATCCTCCCGTCTTTGTTTCCAGGTTTATTATTATATTCTTAGATAAATGATTTGTTCATTAAACGATAGTTGCGTCATATATCAATATATATACATCTATATTTTTTAAATTATTTTATTTTTATTTATTTATTTTTTGGGGATATTTATTTTATTCCATAATACCGAGGGGGTAATAGGGGATAATATAATTCAATAATATTATCTGGACAGGTAATATAATATATAAATAAGCAAACAAAAATTTCAATATTACATTCAAAATGCAGCACTAACAAGTTGGTTGAATAGTTTTTCTGTCACAGCCGGATTCAAACATGGAATCTTGAGCCCAGCAACTCAGCGCCCTACACCTGAGCTAGCCCGCTCCCCTATCATTATTAAGAGAAGTATACGTAATATCTATACTTGTTAAGATGGGAGTTCCAAATTGCTACAAGAGCAACAGAGGGAGAGACTGCATAATTTTGTTGGTTCTTTTACATGACAAGGAGGACTTGTTGTTGCTGTAGGCCGAAGTTTTAACTCAGTTTCCGCCTTCAGTTGCTAACTTTGTTCTTCCTTGTCTTCCGCACTTCCATCCCACTTTCTAAATGGAATTTGGCTGAAATTTTGAGCAAGCCTACCGGTTACAAACGTTAAATGACAAAATGGCGTAATGAAATTCTATTTAGGCTTAAAAATTACTGTTACTATATTGTTCATAATTAGAATTTCGAGAACTCTCTCATAAGGTATCAGTTCCGTAGGTTGTCACTTCGAGTTGAGTCACAACAAGTTTTAACTTCTCTGTTGATATTTTCCAACATAATACATAATGCTTGGGATCTAGGACCATCCTTGGGCTCGCCCACCATCTATAAAGTGTGTACCCAAAATAAGGGGGGGGGGGAATCTGACGGTTGAGCGTGATTTAGGACAAATCACCTCCCTGAACAACCACTGTCCATGAAACAGTCTCTACTATGTACTGAACCCCAGACCCGTTCACAGGTTGTTACGGTATAGGTATTTATACATAATGTTCATAGTAAAATCTTTAAAAACAACGAGATTAAAAATTTCTGTATTTTGTAATGTAAAAATATTAGATTTCCGTTTTATCTAAATTTTTGGGGAACTCATCACTCGCGTCCAGATGGAGATGATTTTATTGGCCACCGATGGTATTGTGTTTGTAATAGTATTGTTAAGTTAATTAATTTGTAAGTTTTCTCTTCGGATGGTATTTAAATGCGTAAAACTCTCAGGTCATCAACGCCAATGTTTCACTTAATAGAATTTGATTGAACTGTTTCTTTTAATTATTAACAATACACAAATATAAATAACCTCCCCGGTTCTTCCCTCCTGTTACCATGGTAACCATATCAGTAGCATTCAGATGAAACCGGTTAAGTTTACGTTTTTAACACATATCTTCATATTCTCTCCCTCTTAATTAAGATTACAAGGGATTAAAAAAATCTTTAGTCATGCTGTCATTCAAAAGGGACTCAAAATGGTGTCCCGAGCCTGTGCAATGTCACATACTCGTTAAAAATCCAGGATTTTTAAGGATCCATGGTCCATTTTTGCACTTGATTAGTATAAAGCTTCGTGGGTAGCTTCGTTTCGATAAGACGCTCAACAATTTCCTGTGCGAAAATTCTCGATTTTGGTAGCTAACCGAGGTAGCAAGGATAAATTTTGTCGAATAGACGATTCTCAAAAATTTATTACTAACTGGGTTTTTTTTTGTTAAATCTCAAGATAATTATCTAAATTATTCGAAAAAATATTTGTCTTACAAAACCTATGGTTTGATCAAAGAGTCCCCTCCTTCCAACGTGTATCGATAACGAGGTCATAAAAAATGATACTAACCAGAAGATGATCATAACATGATCATACATGATCATTTTGTAGGACAAATATTTTTTCAAATAATTTTGATAATTATCTTGGGATTTAAACAAAAAACACCCCAGTTAGTAATAAATTTTTGAGATTCTCAAATCGATAAAATGTATCCTTGCTACCTCGGTTAGCTGACACAATCGAAAATTTTAAGCACAGGAAATTCGAAACGATGCTATTCACGAAGATTCAGCTTGATACTGATCAAGTGCAAAAATGGACCATGGATCCTGGACTAGATAGGCAACATTTACAAAAAAACACACTGTAGCACCCCCCCCCCCCCCCGATTAGCCGTAGCAGCATAAAGTGACGTTAAATGATCAAGCAAATAATTAAAAGCGCCTACTTTTTATAGGCTGGGCGAGCCACTGAAGGTCTCTAGATCCCTCAGTTTCAATCTACGCCGTTGAACTAGAAAAAATAATGTAACACGGGAAATCTCGAACTCCCACCACTCATTAGGTTCAATATGACTAAGATATATATGTCGTTTTAAAAATATTCCTAAAACCATAGAGATCTAACAATAAACTAAAATATATAGAGAAGGCGTCATGGAGAAATTATTGAGTAGCGTTGGAAGACTAAAGATCACCCGCCATGGGACAGATACAAAGATAGATACGGTGGCTTCTAAATCTAGAGCTAGTGACGTCATCTATGACGTCAGTTCGGGATTCCATTACCTTCTGTCTCGTGTGCGTTTAATCTCTGCCTTTTCGTCTCTCTCTTCAAATAAAATGGCTTCTCTATTCTTTTAGAATATATTTTCTATTTTATTTTGAATAGTTATTAGCTGACCGTATATACAAGAAGAAGAAAATGGTAAAATTAATAATTCTTAAAACAGTGTTAAAATATTCATTAGAAACCCTAACCTAACTTAACCTTATAACTGGTTTCGGCATCTGTTCCGCAGGTTGTTGCTTCGAGTTGAGTTACAAGTTTTAACTGTTTATTCGTTTCATTTTTAATATTTTCCAAAAAAAAAAAGTATAGATGATATATGTTTGTTGATAAACCTGGAAACAAAGACGGGAGGATATGATTGTTCCTGGAGAACCAGGAAAATTAAATGATGAACCCTGACATCATTGGAGAGTTCAGGTAAATGCCACTAGAGGTCGGCATTCTCACCTATCTCTTCCACATAAAAAAACAAGGCACTAGATCTCAGACCTTCGAACAACAATGACCATCTCTCCCATCTGAAGCCTTCAAACAGGAACATACATCTTTCTACCCATAGAGCAATCTTCACCAGAACTTCACAGCGAAAGAATCACCTCTTCTATTAAATGCAAGTACTAGATGTCAACATTCTGCAGAATAACATTGACAAATATAATTTTTTAGAGCTCATTAAAATTAAATTAAATAAATTCAAAAGCGCTATATAAATAAAATATGTTAGTGTGTTATATCTTGATTATAAGGAGATTTGATAGGAATAAATTGGTAAAATTGTTTTTATATTTAAATTAATTTGTTTATTATATTATTATTCTATTGAGATTAGTCTATTCATTGTATTGTTTTTAAATTGAAAACGATTTGTATATTAATTGCTTTCAATTGGGGTTAATAATAAATCAATGTTAACAAAATTTATTACGCCTTATCTATTGATTTCCTGGTGTTGATCCATATTTAAATTCAAATAAATGGTAAAAGGTTTATTAATAGTTAATAAAAGTAATTAATCCACTCGAGGTAAGATTTTCAATTCAACTTAAATAATTTATTCCAGTTCTTATCAGTGAATGTAGATAATTAGAATCTGCCCATTTAAACCCGTAATTGACAACACGTAATACGTAAACAGCCCAGACAAGCGAAACCAAGTTAGTGTTGAATAAAAATTAATCAGTATCAATTTATTTAATTTATAAATAAAAATTGTTTATCACTGGTGAGAATGGAATAATATATAAATATATATATACATATATATATATATATATATATATATATATATATATGTATATATATATATATATATATATATATATATATATATATATATATATATATATATATATATATATATTAATAATTAATTATGCCTGGCACAGACCAAACAACCTACTGACTTAGCCTAACATACTTAGTGTTGTATTTGGTTAGTTGCATTGTTTTCATGCTATATACAAGTTTTATTTATTAAAATAATTATTCATTATATATATATATATATATATATATATATATATATATATATATTTGATTATGTCTGGATGTATATTTCATTATGCCTGACATAGTCCAAACAACCTACTGACGTCTGTAATTTAGTTAATGCTGTATTAGTATAGTTACATTTTTTCAGATTATGTACAAGCTGTATACATTTCATTGAAAGCATGATTCAATATATATTTTATTTTTATTATATTAGTCATTGTTTTTATTAATTTGCAAATATTTTTATTTGAAAAGAAAAGATACGTCCAGGACCGGGATGCGAACCCGGGTCGTCCAGATCGCTAGTCTGGAACTCTACCAATTGAGCTATCCTGGCTACATCAGGCTCGTTCCCCTGTCATGGTCATACCCTTTCCTTTCACTGATCCGACCTCCCCGAGTTCTCGCAAGTTTGCGATGTATACGAAGGGAAGAATGTTCTTTGAACATTTATTTAAATTGGATCTTGTTGACATATGTCATTATAATTATTATAATTTATGTTTATTATATTAGTTATTGATTTTTTTAATTTTTAAATATTTTTATTTGAAAAGAAAAGATAGGTCCAGAACCGGGACTCGAACGAGCCTGATGTAGCCAGGATAGCTCAATTGGTAGAGTTCCAGATTAGATCTGGACGACCCGGATTCGAGTCCCGGTCCTGGACATATCTTTTCTTTTCAAATAAAAATATTTAAAAATTGATATATATTTTAATTTTTCCATATATAAGACTCGATGTATATATTTCATTGTATCTGACATAGGTAAACATACTTAATGTTGTATATGGTTAGTTACATTTTCTCAGGCTATAAAGAAGTTTTAATTATTTTATTGTAACCATTATTCATCATGTATTCTTATTAATCAATATATGAGATTCCGTTCTAACTCCAAAGCACTTCCCCTATCCGCTGGACTTCCTCAAGGCTCATGCCTATCCCCAATCCTATTCAACCTGTTCATATCAGATCTCCCAAAACATACTAAAGTAACCACATCGCTTTACGCAGACGAAGCCGCTTTGTACACAGCATCATACCGAATCGATACAATAGTAAACCGATTACAACAATCTTTCAAAAAAAATCCATAAATTCTGTCAAAAGTGGAAACTAAAAATCAATCCAATAAAATCGGCCGCCATAATCTTCACTAAGCGCAGACCTAACATAGACCAGCACATCATCTTAAACTCCGAACACATCCCCTGGTCTAAATCCGTAACATACCTCGGTTTAATTCTAGATAAGTCCTTAACATTCACAGAGCGCATCAACAGGAAAACCGAAAAAGCGAAAAAAAACATCTACAAAATGTTTCCCTATTTTAATAAATAATCGAGGCTAAGCCCTAAAAACAAACTAATCCTCTACAAAACAGTAATCCGCTCATTGATAACTTATGCCTCACCTGTCTGGAATTCAACCTGCGCCACAAATTATCGAAAGTTTGAAAGGGTACAAAACCTATGCATGAGGATTATCAATAATTATCCCCGCTGCACGAAAATATCGACTATGCTTAGAGATCTTGAACTTCCCGCTATAAAACAATATGTTTCAGCCAAAACAAAAACATACTTTGAAAAAACCCCAGCTTCCGAAAACCCATTAATCCGAGAAATCGGTAACTATGATAAACATTCGCTACGACCCTACACGCACAAAAGAACAAAACATATACTTCTTTCATAATAAATCACTATTTGCAGGTATTGTAATCAAGTTATCTGTATTTATTTTATAGTTCTTTGTAATTATTCATTTATTTTCTATTTAATTATTATTATTATATTTATTTACTTTATTATTATCATTTTTATTTATTTATTATATTAGTATTATTATTTTTTTTATTTTTTTGTCTTAAGCTGGTTTTTTCTACATTTTTCCTGCTATTGTGAAATTTATTTATAAAAGGTAACTGTAATTAATTAAAATCACTGTTGTTTAAACATTTAAAGGAAGTCCGGAACATGTATTCACAATTATACTGCTTGTATATGTAAAATTGCAAATAAAGTTTACAAATACGAGATTCGATAAATATTTCATTATCTCTGACATAGAGCCTAACAGGAAGATACAAAATGAGAAAGTATAAATGTAAAAAGTTAAGATATAAAAGTTTGGAAAACCTAGTTTAATAAAGTTAAAATATAAAATGGATGATATTAGACTCCTAGAGAGTTACATAAGTAAATAAAAAAAAAATTGATACAAAATATGGTGCCAACGAATAAATACAGAAGAAATACATAGAAAGTAATGAATAGGAATCTCGTGAATGACAGGTAGAGAAGTAAAATATAAATATAAAATATAAGTATCGGATGTTATATAAAATTAGAATGAAGTTATATTAATACAAAATATGATGTAAATATAGAAATAAAGATATAAAATTTCAGTTTGAGAAAGGAGATAAATTATAAAAATTATGAACTCTTTGATTACAACATAAGATGGATGCCAAAGTGATGATGGGAGAAATAGGTGTGAAGAATGGAGATGGAGAAAGATGAAGAGAACATATAAATATTAAATGTGTACGAACCAAATAGTAGTACCGGGTCGGTAAGCCGTGTAACTGACAAATTATATACGCTACAAAGCAATATGGAAGAACTAACAGAAACGTCGGCACAAATAAAAAATAAGTATTCACTTATTTGGTGTTTATTTTGACTCCACCCCCCCCCCCCAACTGTTTCCGTCCTCCATTAGAACTTCCAGACAACAATGTTCCTCTCTAATCCGCTCCCAAACATATCACTGGCCAAGAAGATCCCAAAAAACTTAAAAGAAAAGGCAAACCAAGCAGGAGTAAGGCAGTCGAGGCTCATTCAATCAGAGACCACTCGATCGGAACCCAGTCAGATCATTGGAAGAATAGGCTCAGTCCACGGATCCAGGAGCCATAAATACCGAAGAATCGAGAAAAAAAATTCAGTCTCAGATCAAGCCCTGAGGAAGCTTGCAGTGTGGCCGGCGAAACGTTGGAAAATAATTTATTATAGCAAAGGATTGTAAACATTAAGTATGTTATAGACGTCAGCATGTTGTTTGGTCTATGTCAGGCATAATTAGTTATACATCGAATCTTATTTGGAATAATAAAAGTATAATAATAAAACTAAAAAAAATAAATAAAACTTCTGGTAAAGCCAGCGAAAAAATTTAACGACACGGTCGAGACGAGACGAAACACTGGATGAATGGATTAAAAATATTGGCCGTGGCAATTTAAGAGAGTATTTATACTTAATGTTGTATCTGGTTAGTTATATTTATATACAAGTTTTATTATTCATTATATATTTTTATTAGTTTATATATAAGATTCGATATATATATTACATTATGTCTGACATAGACATACAGCCTATAATATGCATATATGCATCGATAACATACTTAATGTTGTATATGGTAAGTTAAATTATCTTATCCTTCTCACCTGGGGAAGTTTTATTTCATTTCTTGTTGAAACCATTACTTATCACATATACTTTTTTAAATAATAAAAAAAACGTTATCCTACCCTCAATTATTTTTAAGGCTGGGCGTAAGGGAGGCACACAAGTTCAAACAACAGGTAATCAAACGACAACTTGATTAGCCTTAAGGATAATGATAACTTTTATGGCAATAACATGGCAAAGAATAATAACACATACCATGTTTTTAAAGATAGTCCAAGGTTACAACTGCAGGCATCAGTTCACTTCAAAATAGAAATGGAGGTGGAATGTAGAACTAACTTGGCTAAGGCCTAGCAGTTTTACCGCCATTTCAGTGAATCAGTGTTGCCACGGAGCTAATAACTAATATATTTCCATTTGACGTCACTTTATACTGCTATGGCTAATCGCCATTTTAATTTAATTTAAATTATAAATTAATGGTACTTGTCTGTTTTGGCGTCCGTTGACACCAGCGCTCAGGTGTTACTTACCTCAACTAATCTCCTACTGTTAGTAACCTTATTAATATATAGTAACCTTTCTTAAGTGTGCTGCTAATAGTGAAGTTATATTCTAACATTAAAAAAAATTGTTTAACTATTCCGGCTGTGTATAATCCGAGATTACTGTTATTATTAACTATTCTTCATTATCATTATTATTCCTATCCTCCCGCATTGTGGAATTCAATTGATGCGAAGGACTTGGAGGATACCAACCACAAAGCAATGGTATGATAGAACGCCTTCATAGAACCTTAAAGGCAGCTATAATGGCTCGCTCTTCGAACAATTGGAGCACCGTCTTGCCTACTGTCTTGTTGGGACTTCGGTGTTCAATTAATGAAGCAGCACAAACATCCATTGCAGAACTTGTATATGGTACCCGAATCCGCATTCTTGGTGATTTTTTTGTTGAGCCTAACTCCGATCCAAAACCCAATCTACCAACATTAATTAGCCAATTACATTTAGCATTCAATAACCTCCAATCTGTGCAACCACTACTCAAACATTTGTCCTTAAGGACCTGCGCAGTAGTTCACATGTCTGTACGAGTAGATCGTGTTTGAGCCTCACTAGAAAAACCTTATCAAGGGAGGGACCCTATCGAGTTTTAGAACGAAAAGACAAAGTATTTGTGGTTGACATAAAAGGCAAAGCAATTAGTATTTCAGTGGACAGGCTCAAACCGACTTCCTTGCGACTCCAGAGTCTGAAGATTCAACATCTGAACAACAGCCACCTGCAACTACAACATCGCCTACTCTAGCTGAGCAGCTGCCCCTAGATGTGAAACAACCTACTACTACAAGATCAGGACGCCAAGTGCATTTTCCTCGTCGCTATTTGCAGGTCTTCAGCTAAGGAGGAAGAAGATGTAGGAGCCTGGCAACACTGAATGTTGGTAACCGCACAGTTTTAAGGAGAACCTTTCTAGTTGTAAAAGTGATAGTGAATAATAAGTGTAATGTGCATAGCTATAAACCAATATACTTCTTTAAAGTTGCCCAAGACTTATTATCTGTTACATAAGTTTCCAACAAACCTAAAGACTCATTAAAACAAGAACAAAATATTTAATTGCAACAAAACTATATGTATAAAGTTGTTAGTTTTTTTAGAATCACTGTTTCAGGTATCAAATAAACATATGGTTGCAGGATACTTGTGTGCTAGCCTGTCTGCGTAAAGCCTACCTCCTTATCTTATGTAACCTATTCTTATCACTAGTCTCATTTGAGTTATTTGTGTGTGCATTATTAAATTTTTGTATGTATTGTTTATTTTTAGTTTTTTATCTTCTTAATTTTGTTTATTGTCTATTTAAATTTCTGCATTGCTTATTGAAATTAATTTTTTTATTTTTGTTTTATCCCTTTAGTTATCATTAATTTAAATTGAACACAATAACCCTTATAATAGTGGTCTTTAAAAGATGAAGATGAGAAATACTTCCAAAAGTTTAGAATAATTCTAAGATGAAATTATGTGAACAAGGTCATCAAATGAATTTTACAAGGATAGAAACGGAGATCGTTGAGTGTAGGGAAAACATTTATATTCGATCTCTTGGAATGTGGCTAGAGGGATCTAGAATTAGCATTTTATTATTACTTACTTGTTTTAACCTGCTGCATTTTTGGTATGTTGTAAGGGCGTGTCTTAGCAGTTTAAATCAAAATTACCATCCGAAAGAACAGATGGCGAAAATTTGGTGGCCGAAAAACAGCAAAATTTTCGGAGTTATTTCAGTTTTTGGCCTATATCTCCTAAATGGTGCGTTTTTGATAAAAAAAACTATGGTATCAATTTTTAAAGTAAAATAAATTTGCTATAATTTGAGCCCAACCGCAGCTCTGTAGGTATAATAGATTCTGAGTTACGTCCCTTTGAAAATTGGTAATTTATTCCAAAAAATCCAAATTTAAGTTTTTGCCAACTTTCATGATGAACACCAGCCGAAGGTGTGAACCTAAGACGAAAGTCGTGGGAAATGAAGCTGCAGTTAAATTTAATTAGCTTTAATTTAAGCACAGACCGAGACCTGTAGTTGTTATACTTCTCTTGTTAATTAAAAATAAGTAAAATCGGGTAAGGTGAGTGTGTAAAAATGACCAATTTTCAAATTTAACTCCGAAAATTTCAAGGTTTTTCGGTCACCAAAAGTTTTCCTATCCATCTTTTTTTTGTAGCAAACTTGGATTTTTACTAGTCAGACATGCCCTTACAAGATGTCAAAAATGAACCTCTCTTCAATTTATTTCAATCACCTTCAAGTACCTGGCCTATGTGCAATGTTAGGTAAAATGAAAATACATCATTAAAAAATCTATAAACATTTATAATGAAACGTCGGCACATAATTAAATAAGCTACCACTTATTTAGTGTTTTCATTTAACTGCACCCCCAACTATTTTCTTCCTTATGTCTACTTTCCAGTCAACCATCCCCTCTCTTCTTATAAACATTTATATCAAAAATAGTTAGATAAGATAAAATTGTAATTTTACTTTCAATAATAAAGAATAGAATATAATGCAAAGAAAATTTTTAAAAAGTTAAAAAAAAAATTAGTTGAATAATGAAAAACCAACAGTAAAACCAATGCCAAATTTTGTTTTCCTGTCTTATAGCCTGGGGAATCATTTGCACAGAGGCTGTGCCATCGTTCTCAAATGGGTTAATTCTATTCAATTTCTTTAGCAGACCAGTTCTAGTCTCTCAATTATAGTTATTTATTTCATTTATTTATCCATTTTTTAAATTTTAACTTTTATATTCTTTCATCCTAATTTAGCGCCTCTTCATCTTATCGTACAAATATTAAAACAAAAATAAATGTTTTTAAAATTTAAATAATAAATTTATAAAAAAAAATCAGGGAAACAAAAAGACAACCTAGAGAATCTATGTTATAAAAGAAATATATAATTTGTAAATACAGTTATTATTAACAAAATGCTCCAAACAATATAAATTACGTTTATTTATAGAACTCGTGTTCAGATTCATCCTTTTTAATATTGTTCTTATAACCTTTTTCAAAATCTTTTGCAAGAACGATATATCGATTTTCCCTAACAGCATGCATTCCTGCCTGAAACAATACAGAAAACATTGATAAAAATAATTATTAAGATGATAGTTATATGTCACAAACTAAGTTTATAATTATAAAGAGAAATTGATATAAACTACATAAATAGCTAATTAGCTAATATAATTAGATATAACCTACCTCTTGACAAATAGCGTTGATATCAGCTCCGGACACCCTGTCCGGTCTGGCTACGTAGTCTTCTAGGTCCACCTCCTCAGAAAGGTTCATTTTGGCGGTGATAGTCGAGAAGACGAGCCGTTTCTGCCGTCTGTCAGGAAGTGGGAATTCAATCTTCCTGTCCAATCTACCAGGCCGCAGCAGGGCAGGATCCAGCGTATCTGCTCTGTTAGTAGCCATTATTACCTAAATATATTAGAGAGGGATTAGGCAATCTTATGAATAGAACTAAGCAATGATGATACAGTGTGAAAAATATTAGTTGCCAATTAGGATCACTCCGATAGCTGGATACTTGGAGTGAAGATAATTTCAAGGGGGCCCACCTTTTGATGATTCACTCCATTACTCTATTTTTCTTTTCATCAAAAGTTAAATTATCAATGGGGCTATAAAAGAACGTAGTTTGTTCGTTCCATTTAACGTCACTTTATGCACCTATTGCAAATCGGACAATGGTACAGTGGGAATCCTAAATTTTTACTATCAAAGTTTAATTAGAGAAGGACAAAGATTTTTAGCGAGCACTTGACTTTAAACAACTTTTATGTCCCTTCCGAACAACACCATAACCTAGGATTTTTTACTCCCTCTAAAAAAAAAAAAAAAAAAAAAAATGGGTCACCTGCCAGGCTGTGAACTCACTATCTTGGGCAAAGGAAGTTGTTATGCTAGCCACTACACAGCAGGGGACCTCTAAATGAATACATACAACATAATAGTATAAATAAAACAAGATACATAAAGAGAGCTTTATGAAAGATAAAATTATTGTTTAATGTTTTCAGTTTGTAAGGTTTAACGCTTAGTATCACATAGATTGCGAGAGGATCCTGTAGTACATGCCTTACCTAATGATTAAGTAGGTAGTGTTGTATTCTGCAGGTTTACCAATAAATCGAAACTGCTGTCGCTCATTACTGAAGGGCCGATGTCTGCTAAGCTAGGGTCAGGGGCAAAATATTACAACGGGAGTCCTTCTTAGTCAATAATTTATCTGCTGTATTCATGTAAATGGAGGAGCGGAGAGGTAGAGCGCTGAGTTACCTTCCCGAAGATCCTGGGTTCAATCTCGTACAGTCTCAACCATGTACTGAACCCCTGACCCTTTACAGGTTGTAGTGGTACAGGTTTTTTAATTTTTTTAAAATTTAAATATGTATGATAGAATTACACTTACAAAAATTTTTTTTGAATAGTTTAATCCCCTGCCCGGATCATCGGTATTTTTTACTGATAATCAGTAATTCTTTGTAAAGAATTCCAACAATCCAACATACTAGGGGTAAAAAATATGGGAGATCCGACAGAATGGGTAAAAATCACGATCAGGGCAGAGGGTTAATCTAGTAAATAAGTGGATAAGTTGAATTTCTTTTAGAGTGAGTTAATTGTATTGAGAGAAGCGTAATTGTGATGTATCGTCGCTGTCAAAACAATATCCCCTCCCTATCAACAACTTTTTATGAAAATGAGTTAGTAACAGTTACCAATTCTACATGTTGAATGACACATATATTAAGGTCAGCAACATGGCAGAGTATGATTTATTGATACTTCTCGTCAAATCTATATTCGGCGCTGTTTTTCTTCTCTCGTGTAAAATTCCCTTAAGTGTATATAGGCGGTATTGTTTTGACAGCGATGATATGCAACAACTCCATTTCAAGCCAAAGCATAACTTAGCTTCTTATTCACTGCCAAAATAAAACAATCCCACTTCTTTTTAAAAATGCATTTCAGGGAAAATTAATAAACTTAATCACCATGGCTTTAGATGTAATTTAATATAATAAATTGAAAATCCACAAAAATGTTTATCTTCTTTTAATTAATATTTATATGTTTTTATAATGTAATTAATGGTGGGAAAATGAACAAAATTACAACTTATTTATACATAAACACCCTTTAAATATATATTATGCAATCAATAATATAAACTTTAACACTCTATTTAGTGACCAAACATTTTTATTGTAATCGTTATTTATATTGTTATCCTTAAAACAGTGTGAAAATTGTGCAGTTTATTGTTCCACTCCATCAGTTTTTTTAACTCTGGAGTAAGCAGTGTAGTTTGGGGCCAATACGATTCCAGCTATTTCCACTGATCCAACATCTCTGCATCCAAAGGAATTCATACACAGAGTTGTTCTACATTCCATTTATGCAATCCATTCCATTCCATTTGGCATGAAGTGATCATCAGTGAACATTATAATCGTAAGATATGAGAAATAAACATAAGGACTAACCTTAACATTTGTGGTTTGATCGAAACCGTCCATCTGGTTGAGCAGTTCCAACAGGATCCTCTGAACTTCCCTGTCAGCACCAGTTTGAGCATCAAACCTAAAAACATAATCATATATTTAGCAAGAATAACAGAGAACAAGTTAAGGCAAAATCTTAGTAGGATATCTAATGCTTGTGGGCCTGGAAGGGCCGAGAAGCCCCCCACTCTCTTCCGGGAGTCTCGAACATTTGATGGGCCTTTATATGACGCCCGCCTGAGCCTTGTGGGACAGTTAGTATCAGTCAGTAATAAGTGAGTCAGTGTGGTGAACTAGTCAGTAGTAGTAAAGTTGTAGACTTCAGTGACAGTTAGTGGCAGTGTGAACTAGTTAGTGATAAATGAGTCAGTGATACGTAACTGTAATAAACTGTGTGTCAGTCTGTCATATTGGGAGAGTCTTACGGTCGGTAGACTTTAATTTGAGGACTGTAAGTGTTAATTTTTGTTATAAACTATAGTGTAATTTTATTGTATTTGTACAAATTTATGTAAATAGTCAGGTTATTTAGTATTAGCAAAATCTTATATTATTTTAGTAATTAGATAACAGTTGGGCCTAGGTTATAATCTGTAGAATATTGTTATTATAAATTCATATTAATTTAATAATTTAAATGTTTTAAATATTTTTTTGTAGTCTTTTCAATTTGTTAATAAATATTAGTAACTTGAATTTAGTAGTAGTTTAGTTCATTTTACGCCCAGTAGCCGTAACAATAATACAAAGCAGAATGAGAAAAAATAAATAAATTAATACAAATAGAAAAGGATTTACCTTTTTGTCGCAATGGCGTCTATTTCATCAATAAAAATGATCGCCGGAGCGTTCTCTTTAGCGAGCCTAAAAACATCACGAACCATCCTGGGTCCTTCTCCAAGATATTTCTGAACGAATTCAGAACCAACTACTCGGATGAATGCCGCTATTAAAAAAATAAAGAAAACTTGTTATTACATAACATCATAAAAAAGTGGTACAAGATAAAGATAAAAGTGTTTATCAAGAAATAAAATTTATTTCAACTAATAATATTCAATTCAAATTCAACTGATGACAAAAACATTGTTAGCTTAGATTATGACTGTTTCACTTGGATGTTATTCTATAGACTCAGGAATAGCCTAAAGTACGCTCAAACTTACAAGTCTAAATCCAGCAATATATATTAACCAAAAATTATTTTTAAAACTGCTATATAGCAAGATATAATTCTTTAGTTTGTAGCACAGTTTTTAAATATAGAGGTAGTAACATGTTTGCTAGGTTTATTCCTCAAAAATGGAAAAAATACAAAATATTAGAACAAACTTCGATACTAAAGATGTGGGGAATCACTTTGAAAAAAAAAACCATATATATATATATATATATATATATAATGAATCATTCAAGCTTTATCGGGCCATTAATGAAAATATATATTAATTCAAAATGATGCATCATGTGCATTTAGATTGTTTGTTTTTTTCATTTATCGCTATATTATGCTGCTATGGCTAATCAAATCATGGTATAGGAGGAGTCCTAAATTTTGCCAATCCAGGTATAAATTAGGAAAGGGATCTTGAATGAGTACTTAACACTGCACATGCTCAGGATTGCCATTTTACGTCCCTTACAAAGGACAGCATAACTGAGGATTTGTAAATAATTCCCTTTAAAACGTAGTTATGCTAACCACTTCACTACTGGTAACCTCAAATTTTGTTAGTAACTTGAGAACAGTTGTTGCTATAATTGATATTGGATCACTAGAGGATTAGTGGTCAGCATAACAATCTTCTGTCTCAAAGGCCGTTGGTTTGCAATCCAGCAGGTGGGCTTAGGATTTCTTAAAGGGAGAAAAAAATACTTGCTATTGCCGCCCTTCGGAGGGGACATAAAATGGTGATCCCAAGCCTTTGAAGTCTAAGCTACTCGTTAAAGATGTCTGTCCTGATTATAAATGGATAGACCAAATTTATGAATCCCACCGTAGCATTGTCTGAGTAGCCATAGTAGTACAAAGTGACGTTAAAATAAAATAACAAACAAACTTAACAGTCATATATACACAAAATAATTAGAAATTAATTTTTGTATTAAAATAAGTATGAAGTGCTAATGTGGTTTATTAAAACTTTTTGAAAATTACATTTTCAAAACAAAATGTCTCTTTATTTAAAAAATAAAGTTGTGGAAGTTATAAACAATTACAAGAAAAGAATATCTGTTCATGACAAATGGCTATATAGAAAATCAGCAAAACAGCAGGATCTGACAAGTTTCACAATACATTTGAATCTGATTTTATAATATTCAATTCATTATCTTAATGGAATAATATATAAATACCAGTAGTATGATGAGCGACAGCTTTAGCAAGCATAGTTTTTCCGCAGCCTGGCGGGCCGTACATAAGAACGCCTCTAGGAGGATCGATACCAATCTGACGGTAAAGTTCAAAGTGTGTTAGTGGCAATTCCACAGCCTCACGGATCTCCTGCTTTTGCATATCCATGCCTCCGATGTCTGAATACTGTACATCCGGTTTCTCATCTGAAATAAAAAATTTAAAAATACAGGGTGTGATTATTATAGATAGTAAAAAGTAATTTAAACATATAAATTCAATCCATTCAGTGGGGCTAAAATATACTAAAAGAAGAAATTTTTTTACTATTACGTTTGGGTCAGCCTGCCCCGCTGACAGTTTAAATCACTTTGAATTAAAAAAAAAAAAAAAAAGAGCTTTGTTTATCTTTAAAAGTTTGTTAATAGCAAATATAATTACAGATAGCAGGATATATAATTAAAAGAAACACCATTATTTTTTTATTTTCCTTTTCCCCCAATTATAGGTATATTCCATACAGCCATATCTGAAAATTATATTCTCAGTAACCTCAATCACTTTGTTGGTATAGCTATAATTTAGAGAAACACCATTTGGATGGTAATAATTGTACATTAATGATGAAATGCGATAGTTTTTTAAAACCTCAAATTAAGGTTAGCTTTGTTTGAACTAGTTAAGAGGATAAATATATAACCTCAATGTTACCTTTGAGCTTAGATGTTTTTTATGTTTTGTTATTATGAGAATAGGTTTTTTCAAATGTTTTAAATGGTCAAGGAGGAGGTTTAGTCAATAAACTTTACAGTAAAATACAAATATATTGACTGCTATAGCTTTTATATTATAGCTTCAAAATCATCAAATTGAAATTTAAAAAAAAAAATCAAATAGCTTTATCACTGATTGAACTTCTTTCTAAGCTTCATCAAGATTGCCTTTAAATTTAAAAATTCTTCCTTACAACAAAACCAGTTTTAGTATGAAATCATTTATCGTTGGTTCTTTCAAAGATAAAGACACAGTGGATATTTAGAACAAACTTCGTGAAAAATATTCACTTAACGTCACTAAATAAAATTTTAATAGTGAAAAGTAAATTTAATTGTCACTAAGTAAAGATGAAAGTTTACACTTAGTACAATTCTTGAAAATTGAACTTAATTTAGGGCTATATTTAGACTTTATTTCTGGCAGATTACTCGGGACGACTAGATATGGTACAACTATTGATGCAATTTTTTACGATTCATAATCCATGTACCTTCTGACGTCAGTATTGAATAATGAAGATAACACTATTCACGGATTAAATACTGTTCAAAATCATTTTAAATGTCAAATGTTCAAGGTAAAACAAATGAATCTTCTCAAGAATGATTTATATAAAAACATTAAAAATTATTATTATGTGAAATAGTTGATGTTATATATTTCATTGGAATGATGTAAATAAGATGGATAAATATTTATATATGCTTTGATTATTTTTTAAGATGCTTTAATTTTCCCTCTTTTAATATAATCTACACAATAATAGCTCTTAAGGAGTAAACTCCAGTCATACATCGGAGCTGACACAAACATTTTTTATCAATTATTACCAGCTTGAAGCATCGAGATGGAGGAATCTGCTTCAGGAGGTAGGACATCAACAAGGGCATTGCTGTGCTTATGGAGAGCAACGCTGGCCGAAGGCTTCAATAGTTCTCTATCGATCGTCGACAAGATTCTCACGTAATAATTAGAGCCTAGGAAAAAAAATATTACATCAGTATTTAAAAAAAAAGTGAAATATATAATTTAAATTAAATAACATCCAGCATTTAAATTAAATTGAAAAAAAAAAAGGTTCAGAGTTCACCTTAAACAATTAAATTAATACTACAATCAACAGGTTAAATTATTAATAAAAATATAAAAAAGTATAGAATCAAGCATTACCTAATTTAAATCATAACACAATAACAGTTACTCTTCTGTTAGAGGAGCGCCACTACTGATAACAGTAGAGGATATAGCAATGTTGTAACCTTTTAACTTCATTAGTATTTGGATACATTATCTGTTAGCAATCTTTTTTTATTTTTATTTCATTAAATATATAATATAATTACTTAATTTTGGCACATTAAGTAATAGAATCATTGTATATATGAGAGATGTTAATGTGTTTTCTGTCAGCCATCTTTGTTGTTGTTCTCCATTTATAAAACATTTTGCACATTAAATAATCAAATCCTTCAATATGTGAGGGAAGGTTTGTTACGGTTTGTGTATATTTTCAGTTTCCCTTCTTTGTTGTTTTTTTTTTATTTATAAAACAATTGCGCATTACGTAATAAGATTGTTAACCGCTCATACAATTTTGTTAACCCATTCTCAAACTATTGAAACAATACGGGGAAGTGCCAAGTGGCAAAACAACAAAGGAAGAACATCTAATAGAATTAATGTTTTGAGAAAGCTACAAACAGAAGGACTTATTTAAGGAAATATTAGATATTATAGCGATAAATTGGCCTGTAGATCTAATACAAATGATATTAATAAGTTATTATAATTATTTTTTTTTCTCTTTATATTTTTATCTACACCTGTCAAATACAAAACAGTGACAATCAGCAGATGGTCTGACACTAAAAACATGATACAATGACTTGAAAGGCATGAAGAAGAACAGTAGCCAGCGGTAGCTCTCCCTTGGCTTGATTCAATTTCCTATGATAACAAATCCCTCATCCACGTTCTTTTTAATCTCCTTCTAGTGTTCTCTTGCATGAGAGTAGAGGCCATTCGTTCTATTAACGGGTTTGGATGTCCGTGTAGTTTTTCTTGAAAGCGTTTGTAGTATGTTCGTATGTGTTTGTCAACCGTTGGTATTTTTAAATCAGTATGCAGAGTTTTGTTATTGACATACCATGGTGCTTTGGTGATAAGTCTTAGTACTTTTGATTGAAAAGTCTGCAGTCGTTTTCTGTGAGTCTGTTTAGCGATCCCGTAAATTTGTAATGAATATGTCCAAACTGGTTTTAGTAGGTAAGTGTACGTGTTTAGTTTCTGTCTTATATCTAATTTGGAGGTTTTCCTGAATAGTGAGTACTTAAATTGAGCTTATGGTTCAGTGATTGGCGTTTCATTTTAACGTGAGGACCCCATGTTATTCTGCTATCAAACGTTAGTCCAAGGTATGTTATTATTATTTAAATATCATTTGAACTACTTAGATGAATTGAAATGTAAAAACTCCTTAACAGACGTATTTGTGTTGGAATGTAAGGTTAAGCAATGTTATCAGTGGTACTCCTTTAACAGAGAAGTACCAAATTAAATAACATCTGACATTTGGTTTTTAACATCACCTTACACAATTAAAAATACTATTAATAGGTTAAAATATTCATTATTTATGGTATTACTAAATACTAATATTATCTATATCATTATATATGGTATTACTATTGGTATAACCGCTGTGGTTTTGTCACTAACTTCTCACATCATAACTGAAAGACAGAGGTGTTTTATATATCATCTATATTTCGAAACGTTAGTTGAAACTTTTATTTCTTGATGAAATGATTACCAAAATCTACTCACTACCCATAATTACATTATCTTTTCCATACTAAGGCTCACAATAATTAGTATTGTTAGAAAATATTAAAAATGAAACGAATATACGGTTAAAACTTGTTTTAAGTCAACTCGAACCAATAACCTGCAGAACAGATTATTTTATTTGTTTTAAGCCCTAATAATGGAATAAAAGATTGCACAAACTTTAACTTTTTCCTGTAAATAATTTTAATGATCGTGCCCTAATAATTTTCAACATTACTCATATCTACGATTGACCACCTCCACATCAGATATTATTTTATTAGTCTGTTAAGGATGAAAATTACTATTAAGATGGAAGCGATGTGTCATTACTTTGAGGTTATAATGAGGGTTGAAACTACTTAGATGAATTAAAAATTTATTAATACATTGAGCCAACAGATATAAAGAAGCTAAATAAGTTTTAAAAACTAATAAATTTGTCGTACAGGAATATCTTGGAAAATGTAAAGTATGTTTTATTTGTACAACTTCAATCAATGGGAATCTGACAAAAGTAGCAGTACACTGAGAGAAGTATTCTCAATAATAATATCAAGCATCATTTACCTGTAGTGCTTCCAACAATTCCAGTATTTTGATCAACTGCTTCTAAAAATTGACCAATAACTAAAGGAACACTTTGGATTCGTTTGACTTCTTCCTGAGCATGTAAATATTCCTTCTTCAAATTACGCTGTTCATCTTTAATATATTCTTCCTGAACAGCTAAAAATTCAAGCTGCCTTTGTAATTTCTGTTGGCAAACAAAAATTGTACATGTTGAATATGCAGGTAACAGGAAAGTACAAGTTCAAATGTTTAACAATACTCCTTTAGGTACCTTAAACTTGGTGAATAAGTCACTACTATCGCTGTCATCTGACAGATTCTGTCCTAATATAGTGCTTAACTTCCCATCTTGACTGTTTTCTTCCTGCAATAACAAAAAACAAAACCAGGTCTTAAAAACTATTTATTTTCCTGGCCCAAGCCTTTGCCACAGCAATGTTTTGGGGACACTATCTAGCCAATGAGAAGTAAATTACTTTAACGCAAATTATTACAATATCATATATAGAAAAATAAAATCAGAATTACTTTCTCTGGGAGAGCGATACCAATTTCTTCCATCTTGATAGACAAACTAAATTTTAAGCATAGTCACCAACATAAAATGGCAGCGCTGATACGGCAGTGTAACCCAACAACGTTTACTAAATTTTACAATAGTATTGAAACTGATAGCTTCTTGTTGTTTTTTAATTCATGAAATACAAGAAATAAAAGTATTTGTTTTGTTTTTTAAAAATTCGTTTTAATAGGTCAGCTGTATCATCGAGGATGAACGCAGGAATTTCGTAAGGGGGCCGACCTTAAGGGAAATATAATTCCAAAATTTATCCAAAAATAAATTTATTTTCAAGATCGTAATATCAAGCTGACTAATAAAATGGCTATTTCCGATTGATCGAACTAGTATGACAAACGACTTCTTGATGGTTTGGTCACACTTCGTTCTTAATGCATCATCCGTGTCTATAATGAATTCGGTTTCAGCATTGGTTTGTATTCTTTACTAAAGATGTCATATTGTGTCGCACCTATGCTGTATGTGAACATTTTTATTTCTGAGTTCATACGTGTCTAGCTCCTACTGTCCAGACTATCAGCCTATCCTTCAAATAAGCATTGGTCATGTTCCGGGGTTGAAATGCTTCCTTCTTATCAGATAGCTAAACAAAGGTGAACCGATTTCCGTAGGAACTGTAATAAATATATCTATAAAAATATTAATATAATATACAAGATCAAACCTGCCTGGTTCGAAGAGGTAGAAAGAGATTTACAAGAGATGGGGATTATCTGCGAGGATGTTTTGGAAAGTAACCGTCTCAGGATGAAACTTGATACCCGTGTTGGTTTTCAAGAAAAACCAAAGCTAAATACGGGAAAGAGATGGGCAGAAGAAAGAAGGGAGCAGCACTGGTGACAAATGAGGGACTACTGAGCCAATGTCAAAAAGAAAAAAGACAGTTGAAATGACGTCGTTCTTAGTAGGCCAATACGAATAAAAAAAATAAACAAAGAAATCAACATTCAAATAAGAGCAGGCATAAAAACGTACTAAGTAGATCTGAAAATTCTCTTAGGCTCAGAAAGATTTAAATCTGCTTCTGTTTTAACACACCTCAGATTTTGAGGCGGACTTGTAATTTTTATTGTAGTCACTTACAAGTTTTACAACTTATTTACAATAAAACTAAATTCTACGCACACATTTCCCCCCTAAATTATTTTCTTATTCCCTTTTCAATTTCTCATTGTTTATTTTTTCTAGTTTATTATATTTTTAGAAGTGAGCAAGATCTCCTTAACCAACAACTCTCCCCCCCCCCGCTAATGCTCGTTAAATAATCAATTATTGTTGAAAGTGAAAGAGATTAAATTAAATTTTATAAATAAATCAAAACAAAAAACATTACTTGAATGTTTTTGTTTAGGGTTGGTATGGCTAATTTTGGTATTTATAGTCAATAACTGGAAATAGGTTAGGATTTAACATTTCTATGGTTTGAATGTTTAATTTACTTTGGGCCACCTTCTACATTATTAAGAGCTGATATATAGTTAAAAAAGATAATTTTATAAAATGTTTAATACAAAATAATTAAGCATTTTATTTAATGAATTGAATGATTATGATCAGATGACTTTTCAATCCGGGTATTTACTGATATTATGCATTCGTTTTGTTTGAAAAATATATTTAATAGTTAGCTGAACATTATTATATGTTTGTAATATTTATGTTATTAATTTAATAAAGATAATAAACATTGAGGATCCTAATTGAATTATTATTTATTGATCTGTGATGTTTAATGACGGTTAAGTTGGCTAAGGTCCGTAGACAGGTAGTGTAGTTTAGTAGATGGGGTAGCAGCCATGGGAATGAGACGTTATTTAATTAATGTCGGTAAAGCGATATTTTGATTCCTTTGTGGTTGTCATAAATATTTAACTCTGTCTTGTTGTAAACCTACAATATGGCAGGTACCAAGTGATTTTATTCGGAATTTTCCGTGATTGTTTGTTATTGTATGTAAATGAAAATCACTATTATTTTTAATTTAAAAATTTAGATGTTGAAAAGCTACCTCTGCTGTTAGAAAATATGGATCTTCTAAAGGAAGACAATAAACACGCTTTGGATTTGTTCAATAATATAATAACACAACTAGACCAAGATGAATGCAACAGTATTGGTATGTGATGTTTTGTATTGTTTCTTTATATGATTTTTGAAATATTAGTTGTTGTTTTTTTTTTTATTGATTCGACAGATTTATGCCAATGTGCCAAGGATGTTGCGGCATTCCTTGGATGTGGAATTGTTGAAGTAGAAACTAAAGCTGCTGAAACTTTGGCTGAGTTATGTAAAAATGAAGCCCCTCGTTCTACTCTTTCTAGTAACGAGGTTATCGTACCTCTTATAAATTTGTTGTCCTCTCCCAGCAAAGAAGCTAAAAATCAAGCTTGTCGCGCTATTGGTAATATATGTTTTGATAACAGTAAGTATTCATGTGTTATTTTTATTTTTTCTAATAAAGTATTCAGTAAACATTTTCCTAGTCATTTGATTATATTATTTTATAGATGATGCAAGGAGTTGCGTATTTGAAAACAATGGGCTATCAGAAATAGTTGAAGTACTTAGAGCTAGCTCTTTACCCGATTGTGAACAGCTTAGAACTAATGCTGCCGGATGTTTGCTTAATGTCATAATGGGGCAAGAACATATCTACTCTAAGGTATTTTATGAACTATTATTATCATTTATGAAGATTGTAATGTTCACTTAATTAATTATTCTGTTTTATGTTCATAACCATAGGCATAATAAGTGGCGAATAACAAAATATAAGTTAAAATTGAGTTATCCCAATACTTTTATATATATCGCAGCTCAATTGAAGTAACGTTTTTGTTACTTTTTTCGTTAATTTCTTTATTATTTTTAATTTTTCTTTGTTGATATCGTTTTAACGTACCCCATCTTGGGTAGGAAGAATAGGTTAACGTACTGGTTTTGAACTTATTCTGGTGGAAGTGGAAAGTTTGGTGCTTAAATTTTGACCATTAATTCTCTGATTCCTTTTATTTTATTTTAAATAAATTTTCATTCTCAATAATTTATGATAGAGTAGTTTTTTTTTTTTACTTCATCATTTATTTTTCTTTCGCGAATATTCTTATATTGAATTTAGAAAGTTTTATTCTTAGTTCTGATCAGCAATGATCTTATTAAATTAAATTAAATAAATGTAGTTTCTTATGGATATGGAAAAATACAACATTAGGCCTGTAGAGTATTTAAAATAATCATTTAATATTAACATAATTAGAGTTATTAGATTTTAAATATGTTTCAACTAGGAATGTTATTAATACAAGGTTGAGGCCTTAATCAATAGATTCGTAAGGATCATTATGATGTCAATTTATTGCTTAGAATAATATAAGTATGTGTGTAAATACGTTAATTATATTTTGTGGCATAAACTTTTCAAAATATGTCCAGTTTACAGTATACAATATTAATTTTCTTCTTTGTTAAAAAAATCTAATGAATAAATTAAGTAAATGGTGTTTTTCTTTTCGCTACATCTTACTTTAGTTACCTTAGCAACCTTCACCTGTTATTCTCCCGTTTAGTTGCTAGGGATAAAATCAATTATATTTTACTCAACATCAATATTTTATTTTTTGTAAAAATTGGTGTGTCCCAATGTCATCGCAGTTATTGTTAATTACCATCAAATGAAACATTACTCACAGAATGCCTTAAAATGCAATAAATTGCAGAACAAGGCAACTGAATAAGAAAAGAAGAAGAAGCACTTCAAAAATATTTATTTTATAGGGGTTTTAGAAAAACAAAACAACAAGTTTTACTGTCAGCCCTGTTATACATTAAATTAAAAATTGTTGTTATTTCTAAACAAGCTAATTTCATAAATTCATAGCTTGATTAAAATCATTCTTTCTGTTTTAGGTAGATTATTTAATGAACAAGGCTTTATACTTTATAACATCACACTTAGGCTCCTGAGAACCAGAGTAGTAACTTTAAAATAAAATTCTAAAATCAAATGGGTCGAAGTTCAATATTTTTTAGTTGTCATGACAATTTTATCCATCTCTGTCTTTATCGACACTATTATGAAAACCTGAAGTGTTTTTTAACAAGTTGCTCTGAATATCACTTTAAGCAATATGAGGTGTAGCGACCAAGCGAATACAGCGATTGAATTCATTATATCTCTTGAAGCTGGTATCCCATGGCAATGATAATGTTGCAATCACATATCAGTCATAGTGACTCGAGTTACTATCCAGTCATTATGCAAAGGGTAAAAATATTGATTATAACATAGTATATTAGAAGGCCTTAAATAATAAATAAATAAAAGGCTTAAAGAACCCGAAGGCTTGATGCGGATACCACCAATTTATGTTTACCAACCACGGAGCACCACCCAAACCCAAACCCGTTAGATCATTCCTAACGCAATCCTCCCACCTACGCCTCGCTCTACCACTCAGACGCTTCCCAGTCGGTACTGCGCCTATTAACATCTTGGGAATTTGTTTGTTACTAAGACCAGCAACTTTACATGCCTATCTTAATCTTCGCGACGCTATCACCTGAATAATATTTACTGGATGCATGCTTCACAATTCCGCGTTATGTAATCTCCTATATTCCCCAGTGGTCTCATCCTTTTTTGGACCGAATATTCTACATAACACCTTATTTTCGAATACCTTAAGACGTTATTTATCCTTCAGCGTTAGTGGGCAAGTTTCACATCCATAGAGAAGGGATGGAATGATAATTGTTTTATAAATTCTAATTTTTACATTTCTGGACAAAAGACGCGAGCTTAGTAATTTCGAGACCAAATAGTAACATGCATTTCCCGCCTTTATTTCCTCTTGAATTTCGTTTTTTCCAGTTACCATTATCTACCCTAAGAGGACCTTAATCTGTGTTTAATGCCCGTTCTCTCGAAACATTTTTTGCCATTCCCATTTCTTTATGGTTGAGTGGTGGTTGTTTAAATTTATATAAAAAATGTATCAATTTGGTACATTCAAGTAGGTTTAAAATAAACTTAATTCCTTATCATCATTTTAAGAAATAAATGAAAAATTGCAATTTTCTAATGCCATTGTTATATAAATTTATTAGATGTACTTTTTGTAAAATGCCTTATTTCTCTTCCGTATTCATTTTTACATTTGTTACTTGAATTTGCTTGTAGTATTTTAACAATGGTTTACTATTTCTTTGAAACTTTTTTTGTTATTATATTTAATTGATATAGCTCATCATGATCCTGTTTTATCCTAATATGGTAATAAGTAAGAATAGCCTTTTGTGAATAAAAAGAAGTAGAAAATATAGTCGAGGGAGCTGTAATGACTATTGCCCAATTGTACGACCGTCTACAAATTCATCATCATTTCAACTGTTTTCCTAGGCCACCTTAATTGAAGTATAATTGGGCGTTAGACACAATTAAAAATGATAAATAGTATTCCTTAAAAATGTTAACAACATATTGGTTATAATTATGTTTATTTTGTATCTATTTGCTCAATTAAATTAAATTCAGATGAAATCGAGGGGCTCATCTAGTCAAACTAGATATTAAATTTTATTTTTACCTTATTTTTTTTTTTTAATTATCAATTTTGTCTCTAAACATCAATTTATACATATCAATTTCATCCTCTTCTCCTAATTAAATCTCTATATATAAAAATCTCCTGTCACGATGTTTGTCCGGGCTAATCTCTGAAACTACAGGACCGATTTTAATGAAATTTCTCACAGATATATAACATTGTCCGACTTAAAATACTGGCTATGTTTTGTTTAAAACATTGCCGATTAACGGACGTGAAATTTTTTTGCAAAATTATTTTTTGTTTTAGCCTGCTGCATTTTTGGTATGTTGTAAGGGTGTGTTTTAGCAGTGTAAATCAAAAATCGCATCCGAAAGAACGGATGGTGAAAATTTGGTGGCCGAAAAACTGCAAAATTTTCGGAGTTATTTCAGTTTTTGGCTAGTATCTCTTCATCGGTGCGTTTTTACAAAAAAAACAACGAAGTAACCATTTAAAAGTAGATTAAATTTGCTACAATTTGAGCCATACTGCACCTCCGTACGTCTAATAGATTCTGAGTTCAGTCCCTATCATATAACAAATAACCAGAACCTTATCTATGGATATAAAAATCTCCTGTCACAATGTTTATCAGGGCTAATCTCCGAAACTACTAGACCGATTTCAATGAAATTTCACACAGATATGTAACATTGTCCATCTTAAAATATAGGCTATGCTTTATTACGATTAATGACCGCGATATTTTTATTGCAAAATTAAATTTTTTTCTAACCTGCTGTATTTTCATTATCTCAATTTTTTAATAGTGTGTAATTCAACCTATAGAATGTGTTACCGTTACTAACTCATTTTCACCAAAAGTTGTAGATAGGCAGTATTGTTTTGACAGCGACGATATATTTCTTTATAACTGTTCTCAAGTTGCTAATGAAATTTGATAGTCAACATCATAAATCACAAAATATAAGTGATATGGACAGCTATTATTTTTATTATCTGATTTTTAGAGAAAATGAAAAATATTTATCCGCAGGGGCTAGTCTATATGCCAGGCTATTGGGGATTAACGAACCCCCGGACTCCCGAGTTCAGTACACGGCTACATACAACAGAACAGTACACTCGAGAATTGTTCTGACATACAGGCTAATCATCCGTAAGAGAGTATAGATGATTCAAAGAAACTCTGCGAATAGCCTCCAAATGGCTAAACGCTCCCCTATGCTTAGAGACACAAAAGGGCATTGCGAAAGAAGAAAAAGAAAAATATTTAGTATTATTTGAAATAAATAATGTGCTTATAAAAATTTCATTTATTAAAAATTCATTGAAGATTGTTAAAATTTATGTATTTTAATTGTTACTTGATTCATTATCCTCTTCCTTGTTCTATGGTGCCTTATTCATTAACTGAATATTGGTGACAATTCTGCTATACTGTTTTCAATCTTACAATTACTGCATGGGCATCGAGGTTTGTCCAATCACTTATGTTCTTGATCCATGATAATCTATTTCTCCCGATTAGATCTTCCCTTCCATAATCAGGTTCAGAAATTGGAATTGATATATATATATATATATATATATGACCCTGGTAGGCTACTTTGTCTTCCCATCCAAGTTAATACCTCTCGGTTGGTTATATGATTTTGTACATTGAATTTTAAGGATTCTCTTAAGCATCCACATTTTGAAGGCCTCCTCTCCACACATCAGCCAACACTGAACAAATTTATCATATTGTATTTCTCAAAGCGTCTATCTTAGACAATGAATAATTTGAAAAAGTAATTTTTTTTATTTATTTATAATTTCAGGTTATCGACATGGGTGTGATGGAAGTATTGTACGATTTATTGACTTTTGGTGTGAATACTAAACAATCAGAAGAGACGGCTATTCATATATATGTCATCCTCGGACTTCTTACGGATACTGGTATGATTAGTACTATTGAAATCAACATGATGAAGTATTTTATGATTTTAGCATTTTAAGTTACAACTTTTTAATTTACTTACCGATTTCAAAGTTTAAGGACACATTTTGAAAGAGTAAATCTGACCTAAAATAAATTTATGAGACTGTTGTGTTGTGACGTTAGTGTATTTACAAATCACGTTTCTAGAGAAAAAGAAATTTGTTCTCAGATAAAGTTATAAGTTTAGACCAAATTATTGGACAGCATGGCCATAAAACACAAAAAAAAGCAAACAATTACAATAAAATAAATATTCAGTTTAACACTGTGTAAAAAAAATAATTTTAAATTGTGTAGTAAAAATTGAGTTTGACTGAAGAACACTAATAATGCATGTTGAAATAGAAAGAACAAAATTGTATTTAAATATTTTATTTGAAAAGAAAAGATATGACCAGGACAGGGACTCGATTCCGGGTTTTTTACGTAACCATCGTGGGGCCTAGCCACTTCCCCCATCCTGGTTCGCTTCTCGGTCAGACATATCCTTTATTTTCATTGATCCTATATCTCCATGGCTAGGCCCCACGACGGTTACGTGGAAAACCCAGATTCGAGTCCTGGTCATATCTTTTCTTTTCAAATAATATATTGATAAAATTATAACATCTAACAATAAAATAAATTATAAAATTTCCATAACGTACATTACATGGAGAAACATGTAAAAAAAAATTTTTTTTTAAACTTTAAAGGGTGAATGTTTTGCAAAATGAAATTTTTTGTTTTTCAGCTTTCATAGAAATCACAATTTAACCTCTTTTTTTTGGAGTAGGGAATTCTAATTTGATACCTGGGTAAACTAAATAAAATTAATTACAACACTGACCAAAAATAAAAATACTATGAACTCACTTCTAAAATTGTTATTACTGAATTGATGAGAGAGCTCCTGTTTGGAGATGCAGATGGTATTAGTAAAGGAGGTATTTGATTGAGAGGAGACAAAGAAGCATGGAATATAGTTATATACATTGTAGGTTGATCCATAAAGCCTATATTTTAACAATTGATATTGACTAATGTCGAAATGTTGAAAAAATAATAAATTAATGAAATATGACTGGATATTGGTTTTTCTTTCATAATTATGGCACTCAGATACCTTAAAAATGAGGGGGGGGGTAGAAGAGCCTGAGATATATATACAGAGCAAGGTTAATGATTCTAGAGTCAGTATATGAATTAATTAAATTAAAAAGTGACAAGGAAGGTAATAATAAACAATAAACGTACATTAATGGCTCTACATCCCACGTGGGGACAAAGCCTCCCGCAACATCAACCACCAGTCATCTCTGTTCATAGCTGCTGCTCTCCAGTTACGTATGCGTAAGATGGTGCGAGCGTCCGCAGCCACACCATCCGCCCAGCGGAGCCTCGGTCTTCCAACCCTTCTTGTTCCATGCACTTTTTCCTGAAGTAATTTTTTAGGGACTTCATCTGTTCCATACGTGCGATCATCTGTTCCTTCATAGCTTGTTTATCTTGATAAACCTGATTATGCCGGCATCTTTGTATAGCCCAGTTATTTCTAAGTTCGACCGTTGCCTCCACGTGTTATTGTTAAATACTGCTACATAGATTCTCTGTAATATTTTTCACTCAAACCTCATGATAGCGAGCTCTTGTGCTTTTGTGAGAATCCAACACTCTGAAGCATATGCAAGGAATGGCCTTATCAGGGTTTTATATATTCTTATCTTTGTGGTCCGGAATTAGGCTTTACTTCTGAAGTGCTTTTGCAACCCAAAAAAGCATCTATTTCCCGCCATTATTCTTCTTAGGATTTCCGGTTGCATTTCATTGTTGGCATTTATCTGGATACCTAGATATACAAATTCGTTCACGTTTTGGAAGGTGTTGTTTCCTACTATGATGGTTATTTCCCTCTGTTCTTGCTCATTTCTTTGCCTCGCACACATGTATTTTGTTTTGGATTCGTTGACAACGAGTCCTATTTTAGCAGCTGCATTAGTTAGAGCCAGGAATCCATCCCTCACAGCATTGAAACTTCTCCCTATGATGTCTATATCTTCAGCAAACCCAAGAATTTGCAAAGTATTATTAAATATAGTGCCTCCAATTCGTATTCCCGACCTACTGACTGCATCCTCGAAGGGCAAATTTAACAAAAGACAAGCCAGGCAGTCACCTTGTCTAAGGCCTTTACGTGTCTCGAAACCTTTGAGAGGCCACCTTGTACACAATTATGTTGTATCTAAACAATATACTAAGTAATAAAAATTGAGGCGTACAGTAATAAAAATGAAAATAATGATGATTAGTTATAAACAAAAAGTTAAATGTGTTTGGTTTATGAGGTATAATAGTATAAGAGACATCTCAAGCTGTCTGATTATTGGGAGGCAATTTTTTCTGCCGTTGTTAGTATTGTTACTAACTGAGCTGTTGAATTTTTTTTTTTTTTACTTTTTTTTGTTATTATTCTATTTGATGATGGGAACATTTTAGTATTTAGGAACATATTTATTATTTTTTTTTTTTACCTTTATCAGAACGTGGAAATATAAAATAAAAGATCCCTTGAAAATTCTAACTTCTCAATTACTTTATGGATCTCCAGGTGCAAATTGGTCCCTAATCTTTGACACTGTCAAATCGTCCCTGCCATTTCCAACTATCGAATGTGAAAATTAAATAAAAAGCAGTTTTAAAGTTTAATAAAAATTAGTGCTTATAGTCAAACCAATGACATTCGTTTTACATTGTTTTTGTGACTGATAGATGCCTCTATTTGAATTTTATATCATTTATCAATCCTAAAGCAACTGCTTTAAGTTGAAAACGAAAATTGTGTTTTTTTTCACATTCAATACTTTGCGATGGTAGGGACGAAATATTTTAAAGCTCAAGTTCAAGAATCCCATGCCCTCTCCTTCTATCCTGTAAGATTGTTCGTAATTTATTAAATTAACATTATGTAATAATATAAACTAAAATAACTGTTTCAGGTCTTGGAACAATTTGCCTTACTGATAAGCTTTGCGAAGCAACTGTGAAGGTTCTCGCAGAATCCACCAACGGAGAGTTGAGTGAGCTTTGCGTAGAGCTGCTCCACACCCAAGCTGAAAACGGTAAATAGCACTTCATATAATTTAAGTTAGTCTTATTTGTTTATTTTTAATATATTTGTAATACTAAACAGATATTATTGATTTGATATTTCAGAAGATGTACGTTTACATCTCGCTAAAGCAGGACTGTGCGAGCTTCTGATTGAACTGTTGGAAAAGCATGGAAAACTAGCTGATGACGACGAAACTAGAAATTTATTAAAAATGGCTTGTGATCTCATCGTCATAATTCTAAATGGAGGTATTTTTTCTTTTGTCAACAATATTCTTAGACAATTTCTATTATAGCTATTAATAGTTATATATTGATTTTTTTTCTTCTATAAAGATTCATTCCTACTTCGATGTCAAACCACACTTTCACTTATATGTGCGTTAACATTTTTCCTTAAAAGAAAATTGTCAAAATATTATCTATGGCTCTAATAATAACCCCATTTGGTTTCTATTAAATTTGTTCTCTAAGCTAATTATTCATATTTTGTTCGAAGCTTTAATTTAAATTTGGATAGAAAATAAATAAATTCTTGTTAAGATTTTTATATCTTATCATTAATTCTAAATATTAGAAAATAGTATAAGGTTTTTAAAATATTGTTACGGTCAGAGAGAGATAGACTGGAGGGATTAAGGACGGATTAGAAAGATCGTGAAGGATCTCGAACGTCCCGGGTCTAGAACGTTCGACCTTGCCTATATAAATAGCGTCCGCTGCGAGCGAGTTAGTCAGAGTCAGTGTGGTGAACTAGTCAGTGATAAGTGGGCAGTAGTAAACTTGTCAGCTAGTGTATCAGTGAACAGTGACAGTCTGCAAGTGTAAAAAACTGTTTCTGTTTATTACTGTGTGTCAGTTATACATATTTTGGAGGATCTTTAGGTTGGTGGACTTTAATTAGAGGACTGTAAGTGTTAATTTGTAGTTATAGACTCTAGTTTAATTTTATTGTATTTGTACAAATTTATGTAAATAGTTAAGTTATTTAGTATTAGCAATATCTTATATTATTTGTATATTATTTTAGTAATTGAATAACAGTTAGGCCTAGGTTATAAACTTTAGATTATTTTTATTGTAAATTTATATTAAATATATTCATTTGAAAAGAAAAGATATGTCCAGGACCGGGACTCAAACCCGGGTCTTCCAGATCACTAGTCTGGGACTCTACCATTTGAGCTATCCTGGGCCCTAATGAAGCACGCTTCTCGGCCATGGTCATATCTTTTCTTTTTTCTGATCCTAAGTCCCCGCGTTCTTGCATTTTGCGAAGTATACGAGAGGAAGAATGTTCTTTGAACATTATTTTAATTCGGATCTAGTTGACTTACGTCATATTAATTATTATAATTTATTTTATTTTAGTTGTTACTAATTTTTAAATATATTTAAATTTATATTAGTTTATTAATTTCATTGTATTCTTTTTAATTTGTTAATAAATATTAGTATCTTGAATTTAGTAGTATTTTAATTTTACTCCCAGTAGCCCATAACAATATGTTATCGTTCTGTAATGAATACTGAACAATAATTGTAATGGTCCTTAATATCTTAATTGTTAATTGTTTTCGATAGTCATTGATAACCATCAATAACTGAGGCATTGACGTGAACAAGGTTCCAAGTGATGAAAAGATTTTACAGTCAAAGCAAAAAAATGTTTTAACAACTAAAAATGAAAGTTTCAAGTGAAAAGTAGTAACTATCCCTGTTGATAGAAACTAAATAAAAAACTCCAGGTTTCGACTTACTGCTACTTCTACTCTATTGGCATCATTAAAACTAACTCTAAAACTTGCCATTTCTTGTTTGATTAAATAATATGCAATGTTTTTTTTTGTTTTCAGATGCAAGCATGGAAATAGCTTACGGGAGTGGAAGGGGTAAAGTTTTCGAAGGCTTAGTCAATTGGCTTGATTCATCAGATGACGATTTACAAGTGACAGCTGTTTTAGCCATGGCGAACTTCGCTCGCACTGGTAACAATAAATTGATATCAACTTTATTTTAATCAATCTTGAAAATGGTTATGGGATGCAATAAATAAATTTCACACGAATAAGTAAAACTTATTTTATTCGTGCCAACGTTTTGGCCTAATTTTTAGGCCATCAGGACTGAGAAAAAAAACAAAAACAGAATAACAATATCAACTATGCAGTGCCAAAGAAACTATAGCAGTTTTATTGACAGAAATGATAGGATGAAATACAATAAACAAAAGTTTCAATTATGAAATAATTGATGAGAAATGAAAATAATACGTACTGAAATTACATGAGAAATAATTTGTTATACCTAATTATATCATCAGCCCCAGTGAATGACTGGTTAAGTCAAATTTTCAAAAAGTAAGTGGAATTGAGTTCCGTAGTGAATGAAGGTCTAAGTTAGAGATTGGCTTGAAATAGAGCTAGTGTTTTTATTACAACTCCCTTTCAAGCCAAAAATTATGAGAATATATTCTTAGCCCTCACGATAGCCTAAAAATTAGGCCAGAACGTTGGCACAAAATAATACAACTTTCAAGATTACTTTAATTATATATTTTTAGAAATTGTTAATTGCTTATTTTATTATCAGATTTGCATTGTATCCAAATGGTAAATCAGGGAGTTAGTAAGAAACTGCTTCAGTTGCTCGAGCAAAACAACACGTCGGACGCTAAGATCCGCCTGCAGCATGCTCTCTTGAGCGCAATAAGGTAATAATTTGTATTTAATTATTTATTATTGTTTTAATAAAAAACATAAAATTGTTTTTTCTTCTTCTAATGATTGTAATGCCTTTATAGAAATCTTGTCATTCCTGCTGCTAACAAAGGAACGGTGCTTCAGCAAGGCCTGCTGCAACACATCTACCCGATGTTCAGCATACCAACATTCCCTGTTGTATTTAAACTGTTGGGATCCCTGAGGATGGTTATTGACGGACAGCGTAAGTCGTATTTACGGTTTATTTTTTATGTAAAATATTTTTAAACAAATACATAAATCAAGATTTCTATTGTTCGAGTTACCGTTAGACAATTCCTTCCTTAGTTCCCCATCTTTCCAGTTTTTACTTCAGAGAGCCCTTGCTGACATTTGTCTCCTTCAATTCTTTAGGCTATGTCTTCTTGTTTTTTGTTTTTTTTCTTTTTTCAGGAGCCGAATCCCTTTCTTTTTTTAGCGACCAAACAAAAGAGTTATTGCGTGTGACTGTACCATCTCAGTTTCTTTCCCATTATTCATGTGCCCTCGGTTTCCCCCACTTCCATTTCTTTTCTTATTATCTTATTTCTGACCCTATCTGCCGTAGATTTTTTTTTTTTTTTTTACATTTTCTCCAATAATGCATTTTTGTGGCACTAATTTTGGAGAAAATTATTAACGTCCGCAAAAATTAAATCAAACTTATTAATCCTTAATAATAGAAACCAATCCTAGAAAAACAGACTCAGAATTAGTTATTCATATTGTATTGGGAGTGAAATACAGTGAAGGTTATAAACAGCCGGGTGACCAATGAGATTTTGTGTGAAATGGATTTGCCACTGCTTCAACCATTTAATTTATTTTATTGTATTCAATAGTTATTATGTGACCAACATTAATTAATATTTATTTTTAGTTCACTATACATAGTTTTTATTTATTTATATTACAGTGGCAAATCCATGCGTAACGTGTCCCCACCTGTTATATACGAAAAAAAGGTGACGCTTTCATTGCTTCATAAAAAAAAAAAAATTGTTTTCTGACTTGTATCAAACGGAAATTAAGATTATTACTTGAAATTTAGCTCATTAAAATATCTTAATAAAAACTATTAAATCATAAAGATTTATTTGAGCTGTAAATGGTTTAAATCAATTATGAATTAATTAATTTATAATTATTTCTGCCTGACTCTTGAATATTATTTTACATACTAAAACTATGTAAACATTCCTTTTAAATTTTTGAGAAAAAAAACATTATTGTTAGCTATTAATCATTTTAAAGTAGGTTTTTATCTATTATTAATTGCTACGGAACCATTTAAAGTAATAATCTTCTTCTTGATGTCTGATTTCAGCGGAAGCAGCTTCTGAACTGGGTAGTAAAGAAGAAATTATTGACAAGTTGGTGGAATGGTGTTTCACTGACGATCATCCCGGTGTTCAAGGCGAAGCAAATCGTTTACTAGCTTGGATTGTTAAAAATAGCAGGTTAGTTTTGAGTATTCGTTACATCTTATTTTTGTCATCAACTTCATCTTATGATAATATTAACAAAAATTTATTTCAGTCATACTATCAGTTCACTTTATTAATATAATCTGTCAATTTTACAAATTCCGTGTGTTTATGTAAACTGTTGGATAAACAATCCAAATTTCCTGCGCTCAGAGCTGTTTTGTGATGGAGGACCACTTCGCTATAACAAAAGATAAACGCTAGTAACAAAAAGAAATAATAATGTTTCTCTTTTAATTAACATAAGAGATATAAACTAATAAAAACTAAACTTCATTGCATTAATACGTTTATTAAATATCTTAACTTTTAAATTAAACTATAAAGTAACAGTAAAATATATATCAAGTAACAAAATAGCACCTGGTTTAGAAACTTTGAGAATTTATTATATTAATTAACTAATTAACTGTCTTTAATTGAAAATAAATTTTACTGGTGGTGTTGCTGAAATTGTCAGGCAAAGTGCAATGGGAAAAAGCACAGAAATCTCCTCATATATAGATGCTTTTAAATATTTGTATGGCTATTCAACAAATTATCAAACAAGACTTAGTTTAGCAAGATTTTAATTGCTGTACTGCATATTTTTTCAGAGACCGTGATGTGATAGGGAAAATGGTCGGAAGAGGATGCGTCGAATGCCTGGTGCGAATGTCGCAAGCAGAGCACACCGTGATGCAGGCCGAGGCATTCCTCGCCCTCAACCTTATGACGGCGATGCGGGGCCAGGACGCTGAGTACAGCCTTCTGCGAGCGAACGTCGGCAGCGCCATCATCCGCTTCCTTCACACGACCACTCCTCCGAGAGAGGTCTTCCACAACCTTCTAGCCTTCGTTGGGCAATTGGTCAATTCCAGTAAGTATTAAATATATCTTATCTTATAAAGTATTACTTTAAACAAATTTTTGCTGCACTCTCACTATTTGTTGTTAGTTTTAAATGTGCGGCATAAAACCGATTATTCATCAGCGCCACCAACCCTCACTATTTATTCCATGATAAGATCTCAAAAAAAAAAAAAAAATTGAATTTGTTCAGAAATAATTGTAAATTAAATATCATTTCTTGTTGGTTTGTTTGTTCATTAATTTTCATCAGTGTCTATATTAATTTAAGTAACATACTAGATTTTTTTTTAATTGACAGTTCGGAAATGTGTACCATAAATAGATTTTGGTTTAGAAAAAAGTTAAATATAATCATATTCTTTTTGAAATGGTTGGGGGATGCAGTCTTATTTTATAGTCTCAAACCTAGCAACCTCTTCAATTCCTGATAATCCTCTGAGGTGTCTTAAAAGAAGATGGCCTCGTGACCTTTTAAGTTAAACTTTTTATTCGAGTACTACCAATGGGTAGTTTCTCTACTTGCCTTTATCTCGGGACATTATTTATCTTTGATTATATTTACTTGACGTATTCAAAATACAGTTGTAAATTTCAATAAATACATTTTAAAACAAAAATTATTTTTCAGACGGTGGGAGTCTGAAACCCATACATGGCGCGTCCCCAGTTGGCGGATAGGGGAATGCTCGCTACAATTAGAGGGCAAGAGGGAAATAAAATACCTCTCGGGGGCCAAACAGACTAGGGGAAGGAACCCCGAATAATAAACCAAACCTGGTGAGTCACGTAAAAATGACAAACCTTACGGTGCAGGGGGTCGGATCCCCAGTCCGGCGTCTGAGAATGCGGGTTCTCAGGTGTTGTTATCCAGCGACCGCAGTGCTGCAGTAGTGGATCACTTGGCCACTGCAGTTACTAATACTTCAAGTGATGAAAAAAGGAAGCAATTGTGGGAATTGTTCGGAGAAAAAATTGGTAAACTTCATGATTTCGTCAAGAAGGCCAAAAATACCAATAACAAAATAAAAGCAGAGATTGTTTCAATCTACATGCTTTACGACCAATTGTCCAGAATAGACGAAACCCCAGAGCGGGCACTACCAGGAAACAGCTGCGGAACTCAGACCAGGTCGAGTCTGCAAACAAAAATTATTTGCTTGTTATTATTTGTGTGTGGCTTATATGTTACCATGTACTTCGGCCTAAAAAGGCCCATTGTGCTCGAGTCCTAAAAATCCCTAACCTAGGTATAGACTTCTGAGAAGTTTTAGATAGTCTTTAAATCTCAGTTTTTGAAGTTCCTTGTGTTCTCCAGAGCCAAGGTCAAATGTTCTCTTTCGACTTAGTGCTTTGCATTCAAAGAGAACGTGCCAGGGGGTTTCGTCCTCCTCTATGCACCATCTGCACCGAGATTCTTGTTCAATGCCCAAGCGATGCATATGCTTCCTGTTTAAGTTGTGTTTAACGTGAAGCATCAAACGAATATCGATACAAAAAGAATATTTAAACGTAATCAAAGTCTTTTTAAATTTAGCTATTAAACAATTTTATACAAACTGAAATAGCTTATTGAATTTTAGACACATTCAAATAAACTGGAAGTGATTCTGTGATACTTGTTTATTTATTTAATATCACTAAATGGTGCTATTGCTAATCGGACGAAGCTACAGTGAGAGCTCTAAGTTTTGCATATCCAAGTTTTATTAGGATAGGGAGTATATGACATCGTACAGGCTCGGGACTCCTGTTTTACGTCCCTCCCGAAAGACGGCGTAACCAAGGATTTTTTACTCCTTTTTTTTTAATTGAGTAAAAGGCCACCTGCCGGGCTATCAACCTACAACCGCTACATCACAGGTACCATTTCTTGTAAAAGTAAAAGGTTGATCAAACTAAAAATGTATTATTTAAGTTTAATTTTCCATTTCTGTTACTGTTTTAATTTTTTCCTAGGTGACATGAGAAAGCATTTGCGAGACACCGGAGTACCGAAGGCACTTTACTGTTGTGTCCTCGGTGACACACTGTCTGACCTCAGGGACCAAGTCTCCAGGCTCACCACTCTCATTGATGCCGGTTGATTTCCTCACACGGTCCAACGTATCCACCAGTTTTCTTACGTACTTCTAGTCATTTATTCACGTATGTTTAAATGTTTGGTGCTTTTCCTTAGCTTATGACTGTCTTTGTAAGCTAATCTTTGATTTGTATTGTCGCTTCCTTTCACATTCGTTTACTAAATTCTCCGTATTTTTTTTTTTTTAGTTTTATTCAAAACATTTTTTTCTATTCCTCTCATAAAGGAACAAAGTAGTCACTTCATCTTAACACTGCTTCTTCGTCGGTATTTAACTTTTGATCTTTTACAAACTTACATATTTACTAAAAATTAAAATTTTATTTATTTTATATTTATAAAAAAAGATGAAATTTTTTTATCCGATTGTCAGAATTTTGTTTTGAAATAAAACAAAAACAAAAACAAAAAAATGGTCCATTAAAAACTGGCATTTATCAATAAAAAAATTTCTCTTTTTTTATTTAATTACACTTTTGATAATATTAATCTCTTCTTACTTTAATAATTGAGATTATTAATTACTATATTTAGTGGCAGGGCTATCTGAACTTGATTATGTAATAATTACAATATTACAAAAAAAAAGGCTAATGTTCTTAAATGTTGGAAATTCTTTCAATAAAATGTAAGATTCTTAAAGAAATTTTTTATTTACAAAAAAATTCCCCTAAATTGATTTTCTAGTTTTATTCGATACTAGGGAATCATATTCACACCTGATACATAATTTCGGATGTTCATAAAATTTGCAGAACTCGGTTAGATTCTAAAAATTTAAATGGTTTCTGATCTGAGAAATTATCTCAGAAAAAAAATAAAATCATAAAGTTAAAAAAATATTTTTAAAAACCTCCCTTTTAATACGTCTGTAATTTCTTTTCATGTCTGAAAATGTATTTTTTTCTTCTATTTCCCCCCCCCCCCCTGAATGAATAATTTTTCATTATTGATATTAAACTAGGACTCTGTGAGAATTGTATCATAGATTGATTGGGGGTAAGATTTTCATTCATTTGTTTTACTAATTTTTTCCTTCATTTTTTTATTGTGATTAGTCGTTTGAAATTCTCACAGATTAAAATAGGGAAATTTCGGAGCTTATTTTGTATTTATGTACACTTGTAGTATTCTGTAAAAAAAAAAAAATCTAAATAAAAAAAAGTAATAATTTTAGATATTTCTAGATAAATAGAGGATTGTAAAATTTTGTGAAGATTTTTTCACTAATTATTGATCCTTACATAATCTTTTTGTTAGTCGTACGTTTGAGATTAGTGTAATTATACCTTCTTAAAAGTATTTTCTTGTTATTACAGTAATTTTTTATTTTGATGTAATATTACACAAAATCTTTTTGTTTTTAATGCTACAAAAGAAATTTTTAGACCAATACTTGACTTGATGAATTGTTATATTCTATAAATGATAAGACCATTTCATGCTAAGAATATGATAAGGACACGGAACATGACCATAATTGTAATTAATGAAACTGAAAATACAATTTTTTTGAATTACTTAATTTGATTAAATTATCAAAACTAAATCTTATAAACACGTTTCTAGAACCTAAATTGGTAAAAAAAAGCCCGGAGATACAAACAATTATTATCAATGGAAAAGTTTAAAATAAAATGTAAGGTTATTTTTTCAGTGTGTCCTGTATTGCCTTGAAGATCGGTAATTCTGTTTGAAACTTTCACATCAAGGGAAAAAATGGGTAATTATGATGTTACTTATTTTTATTTATAATGAAAGTCTACTAACAGGCACCTTTCTCCAATGAATAATTTTTAAATGATCCTTAAATTTAAATTAAGAATTCAAACACCTTTACAAAGGACAACTCACTAACTGACGTTGGTAGCCAATTTTTCAGCACCAAGAGATTCATTTCCACTCAGAACTGGACTCTTACAAACTGTTGAAAATTAAGAAACTATGTTTTATGGCTTTAGATAATAATGTAAATGTGTAGATATATATAATATATATATATATATATATAATAGATTTACCTAATAAATAATTTTCTTGAAGCTATTTCAAAATAGTTTGGGATTTGATAAACCTCAGGAAGGAAACAACTGTTTTATATTAATTAATACCTAAAGCCATAACACCATCATCAAATCAAAGAAAGAATTCTTCTATATTAGCATTTCTTATCTAATAATAAGGGATGTATTTTCGAATATCATTATTTATATTTTTTTACTTGAATAAGCATACAATTTTAACATATTTATATTAAATTTATAATTCGACGATTACACCTTTTATTCTTAGTAGAATAATTGTAGTGATGGGTAAGTTTCTAAACTCGATGATGAGCTTGTTTAATGACAGATGGCTATGACCTTATTATAACCTCTATCTTGATATCAAGATAATCCCTCTTTAACAGAATGTTAATTCAATGCATTGTCGAATAAAATTACTAGCATTGGGTTTAGAAAATTACCCTGTTTATTGTTGTAAATGTTGTGATTTATTTTCCGTTACTATTTTCAAATTTACTTCAGTACCTGTGTATTAGCCGGTCTGCAGGAAACCTTCCTCCTTATCATATTGTCATATCTTATTTCCTGTAACCTCTTGATAACACTCCTCTCATTTGAGTGCATTATTAAATTGTTTTCTGTAATGTTTTTAGTGTTTTTCCTTGTTATTAAATTGTTCAATTTAAATAGTCGATAGCACAATTAATAACCATCAATGACAAAAAACCATTAAATTAATAAAGACATTAATTATTTTGTCCTCAAAAATCTACAATTTCTATCAAATAAAAGTTTTTGTTACTATATAAATATATATACATATATATCCATCTTCATATCATATTTATTATATTTCCATTAATGTGAGTAACAATGTAGCTATTATCAGTGTTCAGGTTATGAACAATGTAAGATAACAGTCTCTGGAGAGTGGCTAATACACAAGTACCTTTACTTCTCTTAGCTAAGCTGAAAATAAATATCAATAACAATAATCTCCTTAATAAACTTTATACATCCGAAAAATATTTTCTATACATGTATTTAGAGCCTCAATGTAATCGTTTAAAGATTTCTGTGATGATATATATTTGTATAACATGTTAACCATTTTAAAACATATTTTAAGTCTTTAATTGAATATACTCTTTCATTTTTAGCTTTTGTTATCATCTTGCTTCTGTATTTAAATTAGTAGCTTTTAAAAACTATTATTTGTAAATGTCTTTATATATATATAAATATATAATTGAATTCTTATTCCACGTTAATAATGTATATTATATGTGTTACAATGTTACATTAAATACATTTATTAAATGTTTGTGCTTTAATGTAAATGAATTTTACGGAAGTTTAAATATAATTAAAATAAAAATCTTTATGTAAGGGTTATATCTATAATTAGATCAGTTTTTATTGAAATAGGATTTAGAAGATTCCTTTTGCATTCCATTTCTGAAAAAACATCTGAAGTTTTATTCTGGATACTTCTCATAAGTCTAGTCATTGGTTTATTTCTGAGCATTTGTTTAATTGATTAGTTTCTCATTATTATTATTATTAAATTTTATAATTTGGAAGTAAAAGGTGTGTATGCTTTATTAAATTTTAACTTGCACGAGCATAATTTGTTATTTTTGTTACCGTTTATAAAATATTAATAAATTTATTGTAAATTTTGTGATATTATTCTATTTATTTACCTTTTTGTGAATCCTTAGCATGCATCTTAGGTGAGATGAAACACTTACAATGTTCCAAGAGATTTTAGCAAATGTTTTTTTTTTTTTCTGTGCAACTTCTTATTGCACACCGCTACCTGGTTGAAGATCCTTGTCTTTTATGGTATACCTATTTATGTACACTGAGATAAGCGATGGAGTAGTTTGAGGGTAAAAATTGAACGTAGAGAAATTCGGACAGTATATTTAATACAAGAAATGATCAATCAAATGGTAATGCATGATTATTTACAGGCAAAAATTGCTGTTTAAATATAGGATAGGAAAGCTGCTATAGGAACATACGGTTATTAAAAAGCTTAGGATGCGCAGTCAATGAATTTTTATCATTCAATGAATTAAATGAAATCAATTTAAAAAATCTTTTTATTTTATACATATTTCTTTATTAGTTTATCGAAAATTACTTTTGATTTCACACAAAAGGTTTGTCATGATAATATTTTAAAATATTATTAGATATTTTAAATTATTATACGATCTTAAAGAACATTGTTTAGGAGGAGCTCTGAAGCATTTTCAATCAATACTTAGAGAGGCAAGACTTGTCGAAACAGGAGAAGATCGGATTTCTACAACAGAATAGTCAATGATTAGAAGTCAAAGTCACACAACACGGACACCTCATCATCATAAGCTTAAGGGCGATTTCCCCAGTGGTGAGCCATTAATTCAAATTGACAAGAGTAAAGGGGGCATAATTATAAACGTCCAGTACCATAATATAAACTAGACGTAAACCTGAGTATGTGTACAACTTTAGTAGAGAAAAGATCCTTGTGGTAGTATACAGTTTACAGCAGAAATTGGACGATTAACGAAGAAATAATGTAAATTATTAAAATAGGAAGCATCTTACCAAATTACCAAATATGCAATAATGTGGTAAACCTGCACATTGAACAATGAACAGTTTTACCTGGAAAAGGTAAAACTGCACATTGTTAATACAATTTATATTAGGTTATGTGATGCTTGGGTTCTTTACGACAGACATTTGATGTGTATGGTTTAAAAATATTTCTGAACAGTATAATATTACGAGTTGAAGGTATTTATTTATAAATATTTTATACTAGTGTTCCATTATTTTATTTTAAAATAAACCAATAAAAACAATATTTTACCTTAAAAGTTGAAGTTGTAAAAATATATTGGATACAATAGTGGTAATGTTGAAGTATAGTTTTCTGTTATATGTGACACTATTTGGAACGTTTGTAATTTTTAAATAAATCGGTTAAGGGTCGCGGAACAGGTAGCTTAAGTGTTGCCTAGGATCTGTACCTGAAGATAAGGCAGAACCGCAGACACTCAAGTGTTGCCTAGGATCTGTACCTGAAGATAAGGCAGAACCGCAGACACTCAAGTGTTGCCTAGGATCTGTACCTGAAGATAAGGCAGAACCGCAGACACTCAAGTGTTGCCTAGGATCTGTACCTGAAGATAAGGCAGAACCGCAGGCACTCAAGTGTTGCCTAGGATCTGTATCTGAAGATAAGGCAGTACCGCAGACACTCAAGATCTGCTCAATTGATACTATTATTATTATTGTAAGTGAGGAAGGAAATAGTTGGGGGTGGAGTCAAATTAAACACTAAATAAGTGGGTACTTTTGTTTTGTACCGAGTTCATTATTATTTAACATCACTATATCATAATTTTATATTCTATCTCCATTCTCAGTGTGTGCCCTCTGCTGCTTTTGCATGGCAAACTTGGATAAAATAATCTTTGTACCGCTCCAACATTTTGAACATTTCTCCCTCCCAAGTATCCACGGAGTTTAAAGTTAAATCCAGTCTATAATTTATTTTTTTTGCAATTTCCCCCCACTCTTTAAACCATGATATGTTTTGTTTTATTATTTCTCTTGCTATAACTGTACATAGCTATTTTTACTTATATTTCTATTCGTTCTTTGTATATTTACATCATATTTTATATTTATACCGTTTCATTGTATTTGTTTACATTTTAAAACTCCCCTTACTTATATTTTCTACGTTCCATGTTCATTTTACATTTCTACCTGTTATACTCTAGATTTATATCTTTACTTTCTACTTTTCTTTTTCCGGTATTTACTCTTTGACATCATTTTTGTTATATTTTCTTTCATTTTACTTATGTAAACTCCCAAGGAGTCTATTATCATACATTATATATTTTATCTATATTCTACTAGCTTTTCGATAATTTTACATCTTACCTCTGATGTTTATACTTTTTCTTTTTGTAAACTTTCTGTTTACTTCCTTCTTGTATCTTTGTAATTTTACATCACCACCTTTCTGTACATTTACTCTGTAATATTTTTATTCATATATACCCCTCACTTTTTTGTTCTAAATTTTTATTACTATACATATATTTTTATATTATCATATAGTTGGTACTGCAATGTATTTTTATAGTTTTGTTGTTTTGCTTTCTTAGCCCTGAAGATGACCCACAAAGTGGGTCGAAACGTCGGCACAAAATAAAATAAGCATCCACTTATTTAGTGTTTAATTTGACTGGACCCCCAACTATTTCCTTCCTTACTCAGATCTTCCAGTCAACTATCTCCTCGCTTCTTCTTCTTATTATTAGTAGAATGGCAGTCACATATCTTTTAGTCACTCTCTTAGCACTCAATAAATGTAATGTTATTTAATGAGATGAAAAAGGATCTTTATTTACTAAATAACTCCCAGTCAGTCAACTCTTGTTGAAGGGACATGTATTTTTTTCATTAATGGTATATTATTGCTCTAGCTCACTGGTTACCATCTCAGGGTGGAATCCCATATTACTATTTAAATATTATTCAGATTAAAAGATCTTAATTTTCCCTGAGATCATTGTTCGGGCAATGAAGCCAACATAGCAATTCATTAGGAAAGCTAAAGACATTAAAATAAAATAAAAACTTTTTTTTCTTTTAAAACCGTTAATGTTAATAAACAGGGAATAAATGTATATTATTGTTGTATTTAATAACTTTTTGTTATATTATTACTAGTATGCCTAGTGGTAGACCGACCTCCTTTGTTCTTATTGTCTTATTGTGAAAAACACTGTAACTCCCCATTGTTTTATAACTGCTATTTATACATATTATAAAACAAAGTCCTCGGTCACGTTTGTTCGCAGTATACTCATTAAATACTGCACGGATTTTCATGCTGTTTTCACCAATAGATAGAATGATTCACCAGGAAGGTTTAGATATATAATTTGTATAGGTTTTGTGCAAATAGGTTGGAATATCGATGGGTTTCATAGACGTTGCCTAATCCCTTGCAACTATCTAACTTACAAGGTAATAAATTCGTACATAAAGAAATATTTGTTTTTGTTTTTATTTTTATAATTTCTATATGATAAAGTACATTAGCTAAGATGGGAAGAAAGAAAATTAAGACCCCCAAAGAAGCCTAACCAATGATGTTCGTGTGGTTCTTAGTGGCCGGTACGCGACCAAAAAAAAATACACCACAGACAAATTATGTGGGCATAATATGGCTTATTACCCGAGCAAACCTGGGTTGGATCGCTAGAATTTTATATTTTTCCTTTTATTACAAAAAAAAAAATTCAAATCTTTCTTCCCAATCAATTCAATTTTTAACAACCCATTTTTGAGGAGAAACAGATGTTGAGTAATTGTTTGGACCTTGTATCGTATGACTTTAAAGTTTATGTCTTTCGAGGTCCGAGGGTCTCTTTTATTTGTGCGGACATTGACTGTACTGGAACGTTTTCGACTTCACGTGGACCTCATCTAAATGTCGCCTGAGTTTCGAAATATCGTTCATTCTTTGGTTGCAGAGCGGACACTCTTATAGATCTGGCATAATTATTTTATTCTCTTTCTCAAGAAGAATATTGATAGATTGCCTTGGTAGAAGATTGAATAACAAACAGTACATACACACATGTTGGTACTGAACTTCTAGTTAGTCAGGTTTTTATATTAACTCAGACTTTGTACCAAACGACAAACCAACTTAATAATATTAATAAATTTTAAAAATAAGGAATAAATAATGAACACAGGATTAAAAAACATTTATAAAAATATATTTAAAATAAATAAACAACACAATAAATTAAAAATAAACAAAAAAAAATTATGCACAAGCATAGCTTGCTTATTTAATTTTGATCTATTATAAATCAATACATATAAAATAAAATATTTTTTATTTAAAAATTTAATTTTTACACTTTCACCAAAGCAGTTTTTACCCAAGGCACATGATTACACCTTAAATAATAAAACATACAATTATAACAGTATATATTAAACTTATTAGCTATCAATATATATTTATGTAATTTTTTTCTTAATGCATTTTATGTACAAAATAGCTATAGAGAAATTATCATATTTCTAGTAATAATAAAGAATATATATATCTTGTGGCAAGAACTACATAAATATTCAATACATTAGGACAAAATACACAATAGTATATAAACATTGACTGCTATCAGCTACAATCATTTTTGGCGGAGAGAAATAGTTGGAGGGAGCAGTCAAAAGATAAACACCAAATAGGTGAATACTTATTTTTTATTAGTGCCCACGTTTTGACCTACAAAGTAGGTCTTCTTCAGGGCTTTGAGAGAAAAACAAACAAAACAAAAATCACTATAAAAAAATTTTACAGTACCAAGAATATATTAAGGATCTATGAATAAAAAAATTACAGAATAAATGTACAGAAGGGTGATAATGCAAAGAGAGAAAAATGAGAAGGTGAACAGAAAGATACAAAATGAAAAGTATAAATATAAAATGTATGATAATAGACTCCTAGAGAGTTACATAAGTAAAATGAAAAAAAAAAAAATGATCTCGTTGAAAGACAGGTCAGGTAGAGAAGTAAAATTTGAAAATATAAGTATGGGATGTTTTATAAATGTATATAATTAGAATGAAGTAAAATATAAAAGGAACGTACAGAAATAAAGATATGAAATTCCAGTTTGAGAAAGGAGATAAATTATAAAGATTATGATGCTCACTAATTATGAACTCTTTGATTACAACACATGATGGATGCCAAAGTGATGAAGGGAGAAGGATGAAGAGAAGATATAAATATTAAAATGTGTACGAAGGAGAGGCGGCTGGGTGAACCGTGTAACTGACAAATTAAAATCAGTTCTAATTATAAAATAAATTCTATGAGTGACCAGTTGTTATCTATTATGAGGAGGGCTTTATCTGAAGGTATGTTGATAAATAAGCTTTCTACATCAAAGGAGGTGAGGACGTAATGATCAACTATGGTGAGGGATGTTAATAGATCATATAGGGGAAATGAGTTTGGAAATGGGTTGTTATGGCTGAGGACTTGTAAGGATGGAAGTAAGAATTTGCTAAGTTTTATTGATGGCGAATTGATGTTAGATGTAATAGGACAGAGGGGGTTGTTGGGTTTGTGGATTTTGGGAAGGCCATAAAAGTGGGGGCTATGGAATTGTAGGAAATGAGGTTTCTGTAAACAGGGTATGTAATTAATTTGGAATTGACAAGGCTTTTTAGGTGGAGGTTGAATTGTTTTTGGAGAGAAGAGTTAGGATCTCGGGGTATAGGTTAATAGGTGGAAGTATCTGAAAGAAGAGAATTCATTTTAACGTTGTATTCAGAACGATTCATAATTACTGTTAAGTTGCCTTTGTCATGGGATTTCTCTACAATCATATTTGTATTTACTAAAACTTTTTATTTGTTTAAATATCATGTGAAGCCTCTGAGGAAACTAAGAAACGACATTAGTGTGATGAGGATAAAATTAATATAGAAAAAAGCCTAAACTATAAAGGACAGTTCTCTCCCCTCAACAATGAAAATTGTTTAACTTACTAATTATTTCTGAAAGAAAAATTACAAAAAATTTGAACCCAAGATGATATGTAGCTTACATAGCAGACTAATGTAGTTTTAAATATATCACAATGTTCATTATCACAAAACATTTATTATCAATCAAGTATACTTCGGCATATTCGTGTTCCTATAAAACTCTTCATAAAGATATTTTTTTTTTTAAACTTTATCATTAATTTATATTTTGATGATTTAAAGGTAAACGAAATACAATAATTGATACTAGACTAGATGTAGCTTTATAATAGAAAAATAAATAAAGATAAAAAAGTGCTTCTTAGTTGATTGCAATTTAAATTTCTGCCATAATATTCTCAAGGAGAAAAAAATTCAGTTAAAAAAGAAGAAGCTACTAAAAAATTTTTTTCTGCAGAAAGTTAACATAGCACAGAAAATAAACATTACTGATTGGTGACGTATTTAAAAAATATAAATATAAATAAACAGTAATGTAGAATGGGTAGTATGGCAGTTTTGCAATGACCAATCACAATACTTGTATACTTTCCATTCTAAAAAAAATACTAATTAAACACCAGTTAATTCAAAATTACATTTTGTCCAACTCTGTGATGTTTCTAAGACAGAAGTTGTTCAGGGAGGTCCAGCTCAACCACTAAGTTTTTCTCATATTAAGGGTACCAAATTCATAGAGCCACAGAAGTGTCTGCACAGGACCACATGGTCCCCGGATGGACAATGCAATGTTATTTCTATTATTATACAGAGTTATTTTTTTGTCCTTGAAGTTATTAATAAATTATTGAGATAAGAGAAATGCCAGACATTAAATGAGATAACATGGATTTGACAACCCCAAAACAGCCTAACATACTTAATTTAAGCAAGAATTATCTACTATCACACCCAATCCTCATTCCATGATAAAGCCACTATAGAATATAAATACAAAAAAAAAAAATCAGCGTAGAAAAACTTATGACTATGCCAATAATCAAAATATAAATATCAAAGCTTAAACTTTACAACAAAATATACATACACGATTATTCATACAAGTCATTTCACAAACAACAAATATAAAAATTATACAATTAAAATTATTCTGATTCTTCTGATAAAAAATATTTATATGTACAAAGACGCCTCAGAAATAATTTTAGACAGGATAGCGAAAAAATTTACAAGCACTTAAAAGATCTCATACGAGATATCAAACATCCCTTGCTAAGTTATAGTTAAATCCTGATGTGATGGCTGCTCTGTAGCAAAGAATTGTAAATTATCGTGTACAACTCAAGGGACATAGTTGTCTAGAATATTTTCTCCCAAGAGTCATACATGATAAATAGTTAATTTTGATTTAAGTAGTTTTAATGTTAAATTATTTTAAGTTAAGTAGAATGTTGATTGCCCAAACTAATGTTTTCAGATCGGATAATCAAAAGTTCATAGAATCGAAATTCACTTAAAAATAGGAAAATGGTAATCACTTTATTTGTATAAAAAAGAATATTTCAATATTTGGCCATTACGCAAGTTAAAAAAAAAATAAACGCTTTTAAAAGCATGTACGTTTTCCCTTTTATCAAGATTAGCCAAAGTTGTGACACAAAGAAAATTTCTCATAATCTCCAAGTCTCTAATTCTTTGAAATATTTTAATAAGTATTAAAAAATAGTTCTAGAAAATCAAATTCGAAAGAAAATACTTATTAAAGTTATTTTCTGGGAATGGAAATGTTGACACATCCTGGTATCTCTTCCTCAAAGCCAGTTCAGATAATAAATGTTTGGAAAATTGATGCTCTACCGTATTATGTTTAAAAACTAACGTACATGATGCTAAATAATGCTAGTTTCAAAAAGGTCGAAATATCGGAACTTATTTTTGCATAATTTAAAATTAAATTGATATATTTAGAGACAATAATTAAAATTATATATTGTATCTTTTTAGAATAAAAATATGTCTTTTCTAATCTTGTTTTATTTATTTAATCAATAAATAATTGAAAAATCCAAATTGCAGTATTTCATTAATAAGGAATAAGATATTAAAAATTTTAAATCCTAATACATATATATATATATATATATATATATATATATATATATATATATATATATATATATATATTATGTAAGTTTATATACATATTTTACCAATGAGAGAGAGGCAGCACAATATTTTCCCCTTATTCTATTTGTTTTCATTTTTTTTCTTAATGATGTATTTTAAATGTATTTTAGCAAAATGATTATTCTTATTGCTTTTCTAAGTAAAATCGGAGAGAAATGCTGAGTGAATTAGCGGAGGAAAGGCAGATTCTACAATTCAAATTAATATTAATAAGCTTAAATTATTTAAGACAAAATATTAGTAACATATAAAATTGGAAGATAAAAAAAAAAGTTTCATTTCTCACTTGCATTTATTAATATTAATGCATTTTTCGTCCTGTGAGTCGTCACACTTTTATAAAATATATTTATTTTAATAAAGTATAGGTAGTGAAAAAAAAGAGCATAATTTTTTCATTCGTAGATTCAAAAATTAACAATCGAAATTAATCCATCAGAGACCGATTTCAAATTGTGTGTGCAATAACAGTAATGTGCAATTATCAGTTATTCTGAATAAACTAGTTGTCGAAATAAGATTTTTCTTGAACTAATAAAATCTGTAAAGTACAGGAAAAAAAAATTTGGCATTGGCTTTACTGTGGACCAAAAAATCTAAAAAAAATTTTTTAACTTTAAAAAAATTGTCTTTGCATTATATTCTGTTCTTTATTATTGAAACCTAATTTGACAATTTTATATTATCTAACTAGGTTTATAAATTGTTTAATGATGTATTTTCATTTTACCTTACATTGCACACACAGTGTTTAATCCGCTCCATGCAATAAAGATTTTCCGAGGAGTAAGCTTCACACCCGGTGTGCAATGATCTTAATTATGTGAATTCACTTACGAATTGAGTGATTTCCATAATAAAGATGTTTTTTTATTAAAAATGAACAAAAGAAAAAAAAAATTTAGCACCTGGGGACAGTGAAAAAATCGTCGTCTCTAATGGGTTAAGAGGTAAATATGATAAAGTCATTATAATGATTACAATGAGCATTTTGTATCATTATTATTATAATATTTATGTTTACACATAACAGTAATAGTAAAAATAGTAATAAAACTCATAAAATTTCAATTTTTCATTAAACAAAGTTTCTATTGAGTGTCTAAATCTCACATGGCGAATGTTTTATTTCCAAAGTGGTCCGCAAGATCATTTGGGTAAGGGAATTTTAATGTAAATTTAAGGGAAAATGTTATTACAAAAAGAGATACCGGCTAGATTAGCCAGTGTATGTAAATTACGTTAGAGAGGAAAATATTTGACAAGATTCTAATTAAGGATAAATTGGTCAGGGGGTGCAGTCAATAATAACACCAAATAAGAAAAAATTATTGTTTACTAGTGCCAACGTTTCGGCCTCGAGTGTAGGCCATCTTCAGGGGTTAAGAAAGAAAACCAGAAAATAACTATAAGAACATTGGAGTACTAAGCATTATAGAATAACATAAAGAGTTATGAAAAGTAAAGAAATATAGCGTCGGATAGATTATAAAAGATATATATGAATAACAAAATGACAGAATGTGTCTACAGAAAGGTGATAATGTAAAGAAATATAAAAAGTAAAAAGTAAGATAAAATAAGAGAAATAGAGTAAAAGGTACAAATGTACAACTGGTGAGTGAGACTTAAAATTATGGAAAACGTAGTAAAATTACAGGTAATGATATAAAATGTTTGATAATTTACATATAGAAGGTTATATAAATATTAATACAAAATATGATCTGCGTAGTAAAGTCCATAAGCCTGTCCTGCCTCCCCTCCTTCAAACGCGCCGGGACCTGCACACCTATGCATGGACCTTACTCCATACCCATCGCCCGCACTTCCACTGTCAGTGTCCAGCCTTGAAGGAAACTCCCCAATTTTACAATGTTCGAATTCGAGTACCGTGCGGTTATTAAATACTTTTGTAAGGAGGATCTTACTCCTGCACAAATTAAAGAGTGCTTGGATTTTGTATATGGGCAAAATTATTCAAGTTAGAACGTCTAGAAGATGACCTGCGTCCCTGTCGCCCATTGGAAGCTGTCACTTCTGAAACAATCCAACTTGTAGAATCTGCAATTGCTGTCTGACCGGCGACTGAAAACCAAGGAAATAGCAACGAGGTTGGGGCTTTCAAAAACAAGTGTTTTGAGGATCATCTAAGGGCATTTGCATATGAACAAGATTAGTGCAAGATGGGTTCCGAAAATTAATTCAGCTGCTCAAAAACAGTAACGAGTTCACTGCTCCAATGAATTTTGGCGATTTAACACTGACAAAGAGCTCCAAGCAGCAATGGAAGAATATTTTTTTTAACAAAGAAGAAAATTTCATGGTATAGAAATCTTGCCAAAGCGTTGTATTAAGTGTGTTGAACTTGGAGGAGAATATATTGAAAAACAGTAAGAACAGTTTTGTTTCTTTCACCTTTCCTTCTATCCCAGGCCGGAAACTTTTGGACCTTACTACGTAAATGTATATAAATATAAAAATAAATATATAAATATAAATAAATATTTCTCTTACTTTTTATAGTTCTTTACATTATCACCTTTCTGTAGACACACTCTGTCATTTTGTTATTCATATATATCTTTTATAATCTATCCGAGGTTATATTTCTTTACTTTTCAAAACTGTTAATAATGTTATTCTATAATTCTTAGTACTGCAATGTCCTTATAGCTATTTTCTGTTTTTCTTTCTTAGCCCTGAAGATGGCCTACGCTAGAGGCCGAAACGTTGGCACTAGTAAACAATAAGTTTTTCTTATTTGGTGTTATTATTGACTCCACCCACAGACCAATTTATCCATCATTATGTAAATTACATGTTTATTATTTTATATATTGTATTGAAGAGGTATTAGGTTCAATGCATGATAGGGACTGTAGTATTTCTAAGCCAACAGATGTGCAAGGAGGTGTTTTAACAAAGTTATCCCCCTAATTAAGGGAATCCACTTCATTTATGCTGGGTGATTCCCAGAAGTCTCCAAATTCCACAGGATAGGATCTCGGCAAACAGAATACATTTTTTTTAAAACTCAAGATCAATAAATCAGTAGCATACATACTGAGTTATTCCACTCCATATTAATATAATATAACTCACTCCAGCGAAAGAGCTATTCCTAGTAGATACCTTCTGGATTAGAATGTACATAAATTATATCTACCATACATATAATTTTAATACAAAACTGAAAGTACTAACTAACGGATTATTTTGAGCTGGACTAAAGTTATTTAAAATTATTTCAACTTTCAGTCAAATTACAATTATCCATCAATCAACATTTCTAAGGCACACAGTTGCAATAATTACTTTTTAAAATATCTAATAATTAAATTAAATTAATTAAAAGTATACATACAAAAAATAAAGGATCAATACCACCAAAAAATATTATATAATGTAAATGGAAAATGGCCATTTATCCAATTCTTACACTGACTTAATGATTGGCAGCAGATTGGACATTGGGGAGCATTCTTCATTCATTCGGAGAAACACTCCTCGGCGTTCAAGTATTCTTAAAACAATTTTATAACCATAAGCAGGTGCCCATTTCAGAATATTTTTCAACATGAAGAAGTCAAATTTAAATTAATAAATACTTATAAAGTTAATTTAGAAAAAAAAATGCCACAATAATATTTGTATTAAAGGAGAAAATAGTTGACAGGAAGACTATAATGAAGGATAGAATTAGTCAGGGGGAGAAGTCAATAATAACACTAAAATAAGGTTAACTTATTTTTTAATAGTGCCGACGTTTCGGCCTACGTTGTAGGCCATATTTTAGGGATAAGAAAGAAAAACAGAAAATAACTATAAAAAACATTGCCATAACAAGAAAGAATATAATAACATATAGAGTTTATATAAAAGTAAAGACATTTAGTGATTGATAGATTATTAAGGATATATATGAATAACAAAATGACAGAATATGTGCACATAAAGGTGATAATGTAAAGAAATACAAAGAGTAAGAGAAATGAGAAGGTAAAAAGTAAGAAACAATATGAAACGTAAATAAAAATGAAACGTCGGCACTATTAAAAAATAAGTTAACCTTATTTTAATGTTATAGTTGACTGGATAATTCTAATGATGGATTGAATCGGTCAGGGGGTCCAGTCAATAACAGAACTAGGGAAGCATAGGCACCTGCTATTTGCCCTGAAGATGGCCAAAACGTTCCCACAATTAAAAAATAAGCTCTGCTAATTTTGTGTCATCGTTGACTGCATCCCCTGACCAATTCAATCCATTAATATAATGTTTTTTTTAAAATCCCGAACTTAATTTATTTTTTCCACCAAAGGAATTGATCGATAAACAAGAAGCTAAATTTCATCAACTTTTTGAACTGCTGAAAATGATATCCAATAATCATTTGTTTTTTGTTTTTTAAAAAGTTTGTTTCTAGGATTAGATTCTATGATACAATTATATGGACTAGTCCAGGATCCATGGTCCATTTTTGCACTTGATTAGTATCAAGCTGAATATTCGTGAATAGCTTTGTTTCGATGAGACGCCCAACAATTTCCTGTACGAAAATTCTCGATTGTGTTAGCTAACAGAGGTAGTAAGGATAAAATATGTCGATTTGATGATTCTCAAAAATTTGTTACTAACTGGTTTTTTTTTTGTTAAATCTCAAGATAATTATCTAAATTATTTGAAAAAAATATTTGTCCTACAAAATGTATGGTTTGATCAAAGAGTCCCCACCTTCCAATATGTATCGATAAAGTCAAAAAAGAAGATGTAAAAAAAAAACAGCTGGTTAGTAATAATTTTTGATGTCCTCGTGTATGGGGACTCTTTGATCAAACCATACATTTTGTAGGACAAATATTTTTTTCAAATAATTTAGATAATTATCTTGAGATTTAACAAAAAAAAACCCAGTTAGTAATAAATTTTTGAGAATCATCAAATCGACATATTTTGCCCTTCCTACCTCTTTTAGCTACCACAATCGAGAATTTTCACAGAGGAAATTGTTGGCGTCTCATCGAAACAAAGCTATTCACAAAGATTCAGCTTGATACTAATCAAGTGCAAAAATGGACCATGGATCTTGGACTACACATTACAAACTTATGACATAAAGAAAAGGTGTTCTACAGGAATATAATTTCATACAAAAGCAAATTAAGACAAAACCTAGAGCAAATATTTAAGTAATAATATAGTTAACCAGTTGTTGAAATGGATATCGACAGATGTATGTACAACTTTTACTAATGGATCTCAGTTTTCAAAACAATTTATAAAATTACAAAAGACTTTATTGGTTTCTTCTAGTTTAGACCGTGTTGTTAAATTTTTCGCCAACGTTTTGCCAGCCATGCTGCTGACTTTTTCAGGGCTGAAATGAGAGCGCTCATTTTCATTTCAGCCCTGAAGAAGTCAGCAGCAGGGCTGGCGAAAAATTTAGCAACACGTTCTAAACCAGAAGAAACCAATATAGTCTTTTGTAATAATAGTGACCACTGAAACCTAAAAGAGAATTTATAAAATCTCCAAATTATAATATTTTTCTCTAATTTTAATTTTAGTTCGTATTTACAAAAATATATTTCGATAAAGAACAGAGAAATAATGTATCTTTTCTTTAAAAGTGTATTTTAAAATTTACACAATGAAATGGAGGAGAGACTGACGATAGTAATGTCCTTAAGCCCTTGAAATACAAACAAAACCGAATTTGACACACCCGAAAAAATAACAGGTATCACTTGAATAATCGCTACCACTAGAATAGCCTATTATTGTCATTATCATACAATGGATTCAACTCGACACATGTTATAAGGATAATTTTTAATTTTTACTAAATTAAAATGTATAAAATAACATTTCCTTAGCGAGAAAAGTGCTTCACTAAATACAGCTTTCGATTTAATGTTTTAAAAACTTATTGGAATCTTGATCCGATTTTGTTATCCGCACTGTAAATAAGGGAGAGCACGAATCTTGAATATTTTAAACAAAACAAAATCGACGCACGAATAAAATAATTGAATAATCGAATAATGTACTCCACAGCATCCACCGGAGAAGACATTTCTGATGAAACGAATGTCCCCCAGAGGTCATTGTATGTCAAGATGTTTAACAAAGGTTTTGAAGAATCAGATTTCAATTTCACCATTGCGGCAATTCAAATGTAAAAATGTAATGCAATTCAAATGTAATTGTCCATACTCATTATATTCATATCTTTTTCATTTTATTTTTTTTTCTGTTTAACTTCATTGCTCTCTTTGTATTTTTTTGCATTATCACCTTTCTATCCATCTACCATGTAATCATCTTTATTCATACACCTATATACATTATTATATATATATATTTTGTATATATATATTCATATACCTTCATATATCCTTTCATTATATATCATTTTTTTATATCTCTACTTTTTTGTTAATTTTTCTGTACCTCTATTTTATGTATTTTTACAGTCTATTCTGTTTTTTGTCTGTTTTCTCATAGCCCTGAAGATGACCTACATAGTAGGTCGAAACGTCGGCACTTAAAATAAAATAGTTTCACCTATTTTTGCGTGTTTTCTTGACTGCACCCCCAACTATCAACATCCTATTATAGTACCCACAGTCAACTATTTCTTTCTCACATGAATATCATGAACCACAAAAAACGGGGCCAAAAACAGAACCTTTCTTCTATATCTTCTCTTCACAATACCAGTATTCAAGACCATAATTCTCTACCTACTACTTCTCGACCTCTTCACATCGATCTTTCTTCTTCACTACATCACCCAGATTCTACCTACTCGCCTCGACATCACACCTCTAGTCTCGCGTCTTCCAGCCATCACCAGCCTTCGTCGCACCCTCCGCAACAACTCTCGTCTCCAAGATCACTTCCTACATCAGCTTCCTCACCACAGCGCCACTCTTCTGCTCTCTCTTCTCATTATATCTCTTCAAATCGTAATATCTTTCCAAACTATGATGGAAATGCCTCCCCTCCTCTTACCTTAACTACCCCCCCCCAAAATTTATCTTTCTCTTCTATAAAATCTTCATTTCCAAACCTAAAATCTCACATCAACCACCTGTGCTCCTTACAAAAACATTTGGCTCATCACCTGGAACAACGTATTTTCCTCCTAAAATGCCGATCCAACTCCGTTTTTCCAAATTTCATAACCAATGCCCTTAATCACTTCACCACATCAAAATCCCTAAATCCCAAGTTACATAATTTTTCATTTAAATTTAAAAAATCTTTACTTAATCTCAAAATACGGGAGAATATACAGCAAATCCACTTTCTAAACCTACGTATTCCAGCCCTCACCCAATTTTTATCCAGTCACCTTACCCATGACCACATGAATAACCTTACCGCTCTTGTTACATCCATCTTCACCACTACCAGGTCTCGTAAAAAAATCCACCTCATCTCCAAATTCAAATTCCTTTACCAAAAATCCCTCACCTCCAAAATCTACCCAAAAGGAGATAAAAACTGGGTCCACAATATTTCTTCCACCGATATCCCTAAACATGTCTATAACATTCTATCCTTAGGACCAAATTTTTCTGCACCCTCCTCTTCCTTCAATAAAATCATTCCTGATCTTTTGACCGACTTAGAATTTATTCACAATGACCCCCTACTCCAACGTTCACATGTTCCACAAGATCTTTCACGTGTCTCCATAGCTAACATCATCTCCAATTTCCTTCAACACACCCATTCTTCCCCTTCTAATTTCTCCCCACAGTTTTTTAAGGACCTTTCCCTCACACGCTCTTTCCTCAAATCCCATGACGACTTGATTGTCACTAAAGCAGATAAAGGTAATTCTACAGTAATCATGAATCTTTCCGAATATAACCTTAAAATGATTTCCCTTCTTTCTGATACTTCTACTTACAAACCTACACCCCGAGATCCTACCTCTTCTCTCCAAAAAAAATTCAACCTCCACCTAAAAAGCCTTGTTAATTCCAAATTAATTACATACCCTATTTATAGAAACCTTATTTCTTACAATTCCATAGCTCCCCGTTTTTATGGTCTTCCCAAAATCCACAAACCTAACAACCCCCTCCGGCCTATTACATCCAACATCAATTCACCATCTACAAAACTCAGCAAATTCTTACTTCCTTCCTTACAAGTCCTCAGCCGTAACAACCCATATGATATCCAAAACTCTTTTCATCTACGTGATCTATTAACATCCCTCACCATACCTGATCATTACGTTCTCACCTCCTTTGATGTAGAAAGCCTATTCACTAACATACCTTTAGATAAAGCTCTCCTCATTATAGATAACAACTGGCCACTCATTGAACCCCATACCTCTCTCAATCGCACCTCTTACCTCCAATCCTTAAACCTCTGTTGTGAATCAGGCTACCTTACCTTCCATGGCCAGTTCTTTAACCAAATTTCTGGACTTGCCATGGGAAATCCCCTCGCTCCTGATCTCTCCAATATTGTCTTAAACGATCTTCTGGATTCCATTCTACCCCAATTCCTTAACGATGTTATCTTCATTAAGAAATATGTGGACGATCTCCTCCTTATCCTAAATCCCACTATTATTCCTGAATTATTATCATCTTTTAACTCATACCATCCCCGCCTCCATTTCACAGTTGAACTTGAATCCAATAAATCATTACCATTCCTTGACCTCCGTATCATTAGAAATCCTGACCACACCTTATCCACAGATTGGTATACCAAACCCACCTATTCTGGCAGACTCCTCAATTATTACTCCCAACATCCGCACCACCAAAAAATAAACGTCGCCAAAAATATTATCCGCCGTGGCCTATCCCTCTCTGACCCATGCTTCCATAAAACTAACATCCACCGCATCCAAAATATACTTTTAAAACACAATTTTCCTCTCCATATTATTAATAAACTCATCCAAGACTATAAAAAACCCCCCAACCCCACCTTGTCTCCACACCCTCCCTCTAACCCAGTATACAGATCCTTGCCATATATACCCTCCCTCTCAAATAATATTCAAAAATCCCTACGTTCCTCTATCCCCAACTTACGTTTAGCATTCAAATCCCATAACAAACTTTCCAAAATCTATACCCGTGTTAAAGATCCCATTCCTGTTATACAACGCTCACAAGTTGTCTACCGTATCCCTTGCTCCACTCCAAATTGCAACTCTTCCTATATCGGCGAAACTAAAAACTTACTTAAAGATCGTATTTCCCAACATAAATATTCCATTTCATCCAATAACCCAACCGCTTCCAAACTCTCTGACCATGCCCTATCTTTAAACCACATTTTCAACTTCGATAACACGTCTATCCTATCTTCCTTTCCCAACTATGAAAAACGCATTCTCTCGGAAACCATCCACATCAATTTAGATTCTTCCGCCGTCAACCTTAAGTCCGATTCACATCACCTATCCTCAATTTATTCCCAAATTTTTAATTTACTAAAAACTCCTTAATTTTCAAATCATTTTTTATAATCACATCACCTATCCTCAATTTATTCCCAAATTTTTAATTTTCTAAAAACTCCTTAATTTTCAAATCATATTTTATTTCTCTCCTTTTACGGCCCGTTTCTGTATATTTTTTCTTTTCTAGTATTTTATTTCTTTACTCCCCTTTTTTTCTTTAACTTTATTTTTTATTTATTTTTCACATTTTTTACGCGTCCCCATATTTCCCCATATTGCCCTTTCCCTACTTTTTATATTTTTATTTTTTTTTGAATTTTTTTTGCTACTTTGACCTTTGACCGACAGAGATCGCGGCCAGCGCTTCCGTCGTTTAACGGTTTTTTCCGCGTCAGTTACTCATTGTCCCAGCAGCCATTCGTATCGGGTTCGTACTGTCTCTTATTATTTATATCTTCTCTTCATCTTTCTCCATCTCCTTCCTTCACACCTATTTCTCCCATCATCACTTTTAGCATCCATCATAGTTTTAATTAAAGAGTTCATGTTCACAGAACATCATTATTTTTTATAATATATCTCTATTCACTTACTGATATCTTATATCTCTCATGTATTGTTCCTTGTATTCTTTCATCTTTATTTATATAACTTCATACCTAATGTATACCTCTATATAATATCTGTATTCCTGGATACAATATCTGTTATATAATGTTTAGTGTATACCCTTATATAACATTTATACCTTTACATAACTTCTGATACTTATATTTTTAAAAATTTTATTTATATCTCACTTCTCGGCCTGTCATACTTTAGATTCCTTTTCTTTACGTTCTATAATATATTCTTCTCGATGTATTATTAGGTATCATATTTTTAATTCATGTTCTCTCATTGCACTTATGATACTCCCCATGAGTCCATTTTCATACTATTGTTTCCTTTGCAATACATTTCTATCTTTATTATACTAATTGTCCATACTCATTATATTCATATCTTTTTCATTTTATTTTTTTTCTGTTTAACTTCATTGCTCTCTTTGTATTTTTTTGCATTATCACCTTTCTATCCATCTACCATGTAATCATCTTTATTCATACACCTATATACATTATTATATATATATATTTTGTATATATATATTCATATACCTTCATATATCCTTTCATTATATATCATTTTTTTATATCTCTACTTTTTTGTTAATTTTTCTGTACCTCTATTTTATGTATTTTTACAGTCTATTCTGTTTTTTGTCTGTTTTCTCATAGCCCTGAAGATGACCTACATAGTAGGTCGAAACGTCGGCACTTAAAATAAAATAGTTTCACCTATTTTTGCGTGTTTTCTTGACTGCACCCCCAACTATCAACATCCTATTATAATTACTAATAATTGAAAACAGTAAACTTAAAGTATTATAAAACTATTAGTACCAGGAAATGCACCAATGGGCATTTTAATGTATACTTTATACATTTCTAAAGCGCAAGGCGAATATATAAATTAAAATCGTTCTTAACATAGATTCTTTCAATCTATACAATTTTAAAATAAATATAAACAATAGCATAAAAGTGAATATTTTAAATTTGTACAAGGCACCAAATATAATTCAGGCAAACCAGTGCCATTCGAAATATAGAATATTTCACTATATCTAAACTTTGTTAAAAAAAAAAAAGGTTAAATAATTAATAAATAAAATAAAAAATTTGTACGTAGCAAGACAGCCATACTACAGAGTCAGCTGTGTAGTCATTTGTGGTGGGAGTCCATGTTATGGCGCTGGTAGTGGTGGTGCCTCGCTGAGACGAGTAAAGACGAAGTGTCCAATGTGTAAGTGCCGGGTTCGAAGACCGGAGGGTATTCTAGGCCAGGGTAGTCCATCGATTGTTGGTGACTCCCCGGATCTTCATGAGTCTGCAGAATAGTAATAATAAATAAGTTATACTAAATACCTCAGATACTGAACAGAAATGAATAGGATATAATTAAAAAAACAAACCATAAAAAAAAAATGCAAATAGTAAAAACAATTTGTCACAATCAATGACAAGGATTGCAGGTCTTTATCAAGAATAAATAGTTAGATATGAAAAAAAACTGTATCACAACTCATGAAGAGTCTTGGGTTCTATACATGGTAGAGACCAGACTTAACCTCTAAAAATTGTGATTACTTATAATGGAGTAAACAATGCAATGAATAAAACAATACTGGAGATGGGTAGCTAAGTTTCTATTACAATACAACTCCATTATAAAGGTGACCTTATAGAGAATCAACATGAGACCAATCCCAAGAAATGGGATTATTGTATTACAACCCTAGAAGTGGCATTCATTTCCATTCTGGCCACCAAAGACGATTTAATTTTATAACTGTAGTGATAACTAAATCGTTAATTAGGTCGTAAATATCCTCGTTTGTTCTCCATTGCTATTCCTTTCTTATATTAACGGGACCGAAGATTCGTCGGAGTACTTTCCTTTCAAAAATTTGTAGCTTATTTTCTTGTGACTTTGTGGTGGTCAAAGTTATAGAACAGTAGGTAAGCACAGGCTACAGAGGTAAGCACAGGTTACAGAGGTAAGCACAGGTTACAGAGGTAAGCACAGGTGACAGAGGTAAGCACAGGTTACAGAGGTAAGCACAGGTTACAGAGGTAAGCACTGGTGTTATAGAGCGTTAACTTAGTTCACCTCGAGATCAATTTACCTCATTGCAAAGTTGCATTTGTTGGCGCCCATAAGTCTGCTTTTAATTTCCACCCCCATTCTATTGTCATGCGTTATCTGCAATAGGTAGTAAATTCGGACACTTGTTCAAAATTATATCTTCCAAATGAAATTTTTGCCCCTAATTGTCAGGGTGTTAACCCTTTGGCAACCGTGTCAGCTGGACCGACTACTTTTTGACTCTGCAATCGGGTTTTTTTCTTTAATTCCTCATAGCTTCCCATCATCCTTCATGATCCAGACTTTACATTACTTGCACAGGTAGATTTAAAAACAGTTTTTTTTAATCTAAATTTTTTTATCTAAGCTTATTTTTTTAAATATGAATATTAATTTTTTCAAAGGCTAAAATTTCTTTTGAGTGAGATAAATGCCAAAACACACGAAAGTAACAGTAGCAGACAGAACAAACAAAACATAATATGGCCAAAAATGGATTCCCATGACATCTGTTGTCAAGAAAAAGTACTAACGCTTGTGGTGGGGAAAACTAGATGGCGGTGGGAACAGAACTACTATAGTACCTTACGGTCTAGCCGTAGAAGCAAAACTATTATAATAGTCCATGGTCCATGGAGCCCACCTGACACCGGACTATCATAATAGTCAACGGTCCCCACGGCACGGCACGCCCGGACTTTTATAGTAGTTCACGGTCGCTAAAGGGTTAAGGATACGGCTGGCTAACAGGTGTTACTTTGGTCTACGCAAGGAATTCTCCTCATGCCTTCTATCATGGCAGAGCAAGCTCCATCTGTATAAAACATAAGTCCGCCCAGTTTTGTTGTATGGATCAGAGACATGTAGAATGACCAAGCTGATTGAAGAAGAATCTTCGGTGGAGTATATTTAGATGGAAACTAACAAGGAGAACAAACAACGAAGTTTACTCAATGCTCAATGAAGCTAATCTGCCTAATCCTTAAAATTAGAAGACTACGATGGGCTTGTCATGTGGCTAGTAAGAAGGACAAGGCCATTCATAAAAAGGCTTTAACAGAACCTTTGTACGGCACGGGAAGAAGGGAGAGACCGAAGCTGAGGTGGTCGGATGGTGTGAAGAGAGATGCGAGCGATATCTTGGGAGTCAGATGCTGGATGATGGCTGGGAAAAACAGAGACGACTGGAAGAAGCTGGTAGAGGAGGCCAGGACTCTTCACCGAATTGTAGTGTGGTAGAAGAATAATAATAATAATAATTGACTGGACGGCTCTTCAGAGACAATATTGTCTCTTATTCTTTTAATATTATCTCTTGGTCTTATCCTCATTTATAAGCAAACCTACAAATTTAGCAGCACCTTCCAGGGCCAGAAATGACTGTTGCAAGGTATCAATTGTAATGAATTTATATATGGAGTCAATTAATTCAAAATTGACTTTAATTCTATATTTATTTTATTGCAGAGAATTGAAATTATTACACCATCAGTTTATTAAACTTTAGATATTTTATTGAACATGAAATCTTTAACTCCGTGGGCTCAATGACAATTATTTAAATTCGGAATTAATAAAAACAAATTTTAAATAAAAAACACAATTTTTACAGTACAATGACTCAAATAAACACTTACATGTATATCATCACACCTCTGTCCTGAAACTCCTTGTAGAGAGGGTGAAATATGGCGGGATCTTGCCGGTAGTGGGCAGCAATGCCATTTGTATTACATTCAAATCAGTCATACACATAAAAATTGTGTTTTATTTGAACAAACTCGAATATAAAATTAACTAATAATTATTTAATAAGATTTAGAGTTATTTTTATTTACTTAAATAAATCCTCATAAATTTACTTTAACTTAATAGTGCTTCGTGATCGATATGCCAAACATTGATAATTTTTTATTTATTATTTAACCCATTTTGAACCTCAACATAATATACCGACTTATAATATCGATATCATCTGCAAAAGCGAGGAATTGTACTGGATGATCAAATATAGTGCCAGTGGCCGGAATACCAGTGTATCTTACAACCATTTCCAGGACTAGATTAAAGAGCAGACATGTTAGATCATCTCCTTGTCTGATCCCTCTTTCTGAACGCAACATTAAGTAATGTATGAGTTAAATAAATATTGGAGTTTTTTTTTTTTAGAATTAATCAGCTCACCTTTTAACTTACCAATGTCTTTATTCCAACCAACACAAATAAGCAGGGTCTACTGTATTTGAAGAACTAACATAAATTGAATGGGTTTCATAAAGAAATTGCACAGAATTGTGCATTTAGACCCAATTTAGCACAAAGGCCTCAGAAACTGAAACTATTCAGAAAAAAAACATCGATACACCTGTTTAAAATATAAGCGTTGCTGAGACATATCTACAATCTAATATATATAAGAGTAAAGAGACATTAAAATGCTTAAAAGTGGGATTTTAAAAATTTATTTTATAATATGATGTAATAGTAATACAGTAAAACCTCTATTATCCGTCACTCTCTGTTAACCGTCACATCAGTTTTGAGAAAAAAAAATGTGTATATATTGTTTGGTAGCTAAAGTCAAAGGATCATATGATCAAGAATCAATCGTTGTGTCTTGACAACTTTGATTCCAAGAATCTGCTGTTTAATCAAAATCTAGGCTTTCTCATAAATTAATTATCTCCCCATCTCTTCCTAATGGAGCTTCCGCAGTTGAACTACCTTCAGTCTTCATTCTTGTCTTACGGGTACTTGTCGTTTTTTTAAAAGTACATATAATGTCGGAAAAAAGACAAAGGAAGAGTTTAGATCTCACTACTAAGTTTGAAATTGTAAAACGTTTACGAAAATGTGAAGGTGCTTCAACCTTAACAAAAATCTATGATATTCCTCGAATGACAGTTAATGATATAAAACCTATTATTATTATTTTAAAATATGTTTACTACATATGTGTACCTTATTAGTACATAAACAATGTCGAATGTTTGAAATATATTGTTCAATTTATGTGTATATACATATATAACATATGTCTCACTCCCATATTCGTCTATTTCCCGAATCCGTCACTATCTTGGTCCAATACCCTGACGGATAATCGAGGTTCTACTGTAGTAAATAGTACCTTTCTCATTAAAAATAAACCCCAGATTCCTCTATACTCATGTATCCAATAAGATTTATTATATAAATTTAAATACATTAATTTAAATGTTTAAAATAAAAGAAAAAAATTGAACTCACCCTCTGTGATCTGAACTGCTGTGGGTGTTCTGGTTGACGACATTGGTTATTAAAATAAGAATTAGGAGGATCTAGAGTAAACAAAGAAAAAAGAAACAGGGTTGAATACTTATTAATTATTAATAAATTAATAAGAAGATAAGTTAAATAAATTTTTATTTAAATAATAGAAAAACTAATTAAGTATCAAGTTTCTTTTAAAATACCCTTCATTTTGCAAATACACAATCAGAAGTAAAAAAAAATTGTGTATTATTTACATTAACAAAACTCAGCATGTCAGTATTCAACATTTAAATAAATCTTGAATTTTAAAAAATGTAATTTTTTTTTTAATCTTGAGAATTCAGACCATTTTATCGTAATAATTCTAGTTAGAGAGGAAAATAGTTGACTGGAAGATTCTAATGAAGGATAAATATTGTCTGGGCGTGCAGTCAATAATAACACCAAATAACAAAAACTATTTGTTTACTAGTGCCAACGTTTCGGCCTACAGTGTAGACCATCTTCAGGGCTAAGAAAGAAAATAACTATAAGAACATTGCAGTACTAAGAATTATGGAATAACATAAAGAGTTATGAAAAGTAAAGAAATATAGCATCGGATAGATTATAAAAGATATATATGAATAACAAAATGACAGAATGTGTGTACAGAAAGGTGATAATATAAATAAATATATAAAGTAAGAAAATGAGAAAGTAAAAAGCAAGATACGAAATGAAAAATAGAGAAAAAGGTACAAATGTACCTTTTGAGTGAGGCTTAAAAGAATCAAAAACCTAGTAAAATTACAGGTAATGATATATGATATATGATAATAAACATATTAGAGTTATATAAATATGAATAAACATGAATACAAAATACAGTAGAATCCCGATAATTCGTATGGTCAAGGGACTGAAGATTTGGTACGAATTATCGGGAGAACAAAATTAAAAAAATTAAAAAACGTATTAAAGCAATTTTTTGAATCTATCGAACCATCCATGACTTCCACAAAAGTCTTCAATTCCCATTTTTCTGTGAAAACTCGGGCTTTTTCCCTTCAAATATTACCTCCAACTGGTACATTTGAATTCCTTGCTTGTACGAACCACTTTTTTAAGTTTTCTACAAGTCTGGGAAGTGATTTTGTCCTTCAAAATTGATGTAATTGTGGAACCAGGGACGATGAAATGCTTGGATACGTCAATTAGCTTACAGCCAATGGTCCCGGGGTTTATGATTTGTTGTTTCTCTTCAATAGAGAGGCTAACGTATTTTGGAGGCATGATTACGTGTCACAACGGTAACAAAAACGAGACTGAATTGTAAATAAAAGTGTGATTGTAAAAAAAGCTTAATAAAATTCCTAGAACTCCCCCTCTCTACTCCCCTCATTTCCTTTGAGTGAAAACAGTACGAATTATTATGAGATTTCTTAGAAAACTTGTCTCTCTCACTCGCTCTCCCCTAATAAACGATAGGATCTACTGTGCCTCTAAACAATACAAACATACTTGTGTATAAAAACAAAACAAATTGAGTGATTTCCTAGAAAGCATTTATTCTCATTCTGCTCCCTGGCATATCTGCTTCAATGTTCTCTCCCTCCCTTTCGAAAACAGGACTAACTTACGAGATTTTAAAGCTGGAAATACGAATTATATGTCGTTATAAGTGACCTCGAGCATAAAAATTATACGAATTACCGAGGGGTCTGAAATGCATTGATTTTATACCATTTATCGGGATTTTCTCTGGGGACCGGGAAGTTTGTACGAATTAGCCGGAAATACGAATAGTCGGGATACGAAATATCGGGATTCCACTGTATGATGTAAATGTATAAATATAGGAGATGTTTATAGATAAATTAATTATACAATATAATAAATTAAATATAGGAGAACTTTATAGAAAGTAATTTATGGAAAATCACGTTAGATAAAAGGTAATGATTTAAAATGTTTGATAATTTATGTGTGGGCAGTTATATAAATATGAATTATATAAGTACAATACATGAAGTTAAGGGGTAAATCTAGAAGAAATGAACAGAAAGTAAAGATACAAAATTCTAGTATTTAAATGATGATAAATTATAAATCTATACATATAAAATGCTTTGTCCTGAATGACTGACTTAGGTAGCAACGCACAGCCTAAACCGCTAATCGTAGAGACCTGAAACTTTGAGGGTATGTTCTTTGTATGACTTACGCATCCGATAAGAAAGGATTTTCCGAAATTCTACCCCTAAGGGGGTGTAAAATGGGCGAAAAGTTTGTATGCTAGCTCACGTGTTTCTTACTCGGAAAATCTACATATTTTCGCTGGACAAAACAAATCAAGTAACATAGTTCAGTTCTCGCTGCTGCAGTACGACAAGTGAAACCGTACGTAGTACTAAGTAATCCTTTTTAATAACATTACATACTCTGATCCTTAACTGACATAAGCAACAGTAAACTTCTGTTCAAATCAGTGTCAATATATGTTTCACCGCTATGCTGATCCGTCTGTGATGAAATTTGACATGGATAATCTCAAGCCTGGGAAATGACAGTGGGTACTTTTTATCAACACACCACACAGGCGAAGTTTATATAAAACTGTAACCTGATTGACTAACATGCCCAGCGGTCAACGCACAGCAGAACCCACTGAACTTAGCATCTTGAGATTCGCAGATAGGTTCTTTGTATAGCTTAAATGAGCACTAAGAAAGGAATTTGGACAATTCCACCCCCAAGGGTCTCCCTCTTAATATAATAGGGGTTCAAAGATTGTATGGAGTCCGTCACTTTTGACGTTAGACATCTGAAATTTTGGATGTACTAGTAACTTATAGTTAAAAAATATTAAATTATTTATTTAAAATGATCTGTCACTAAACTTTATGTGCCAGACCAAAATCTAGGCGAGAAAAGCCATGGACAAAAGCTAGTAAATAATAATTTAGTACATTAAAAAAAAAATTAATATTCAAAAAGTGGATTGATACATTTTTAAATATTTTTATTTTGAAGAAAAAAGATTTGTCCAGGCCGGGATTCAAACTCAATTTATAATTAAGGAAAAACAATCCATTATTATTCATTATTTTATTAATCCTTGATTGTTTGTTTATTAATCTAGACACATTGCCGCCCGCTACAGTTTTGCTGAAATTTACTATAAGACCGGTTATTTTATCATATATCAATATAATTTTTATCATAAATATTATAATATCAATTTACTATGTGACTGGAGCTTATCACCAAAACGAGATTTCTAATGAAAACGAGAAATCTCGTTTCCGGGCGTCAATGTGTTAATTATTTATTTACACAAGTAAAGACGGACAAATTTTAAATTCGTATCAACAATATTAAACAGTCTGTTGGACTGCCCGATTCCTTGCTAACTATCAGACTAACTGCAATAAATTTTAAATTTTAGAATAAGTTTATAAATTTAAAACAAAGTCCTCCGCTGTGTCCGTCTGTCTGTTTAGGATATATTTTTTTTTTTTTGGGTGGACATAAAATTGCACTACGACCACCGTTGATCTATTGTGCACCCCATTTTTCTAAATGCGACTATTACAATCTTAAGTCAGCCAAACCTGCTAATTTGGGTAACCTGGCCGGGATTTGTGACTCAATCACTAATCTGTTCACGATATACTCAAAAACTATTGCACGGATTTTCATGCGGTTTTCACAAAAATACAGGGAGCGGAGTGGCTAAGTGGAAGAGCACTGGGTCGCCATGGGGAAATCCTGGTTCAAATCCCGCTGCGGGCAGTTACTTTTATTTAGTCTGTTTGCATCGGGAGATGAATCATATAGGATCTAGGACCCTGCTGGGGCTCACCCAGCCTCTATAAAATATTATAAAAATTGGGTACCCAAAAAAGGGGGAAAAATCTGGAGGTTGAGCGTGACCTAGGACAGGTCACCTCCTTGCTGAACCGTTGTCCATGAAACAGTATAGTCTCTACCATATACTGAACCCCAGACCTGTTCACGGGTTGTAGTGGTAAAGGTTTTTTTTCTCACAAAAAGATAGAGTGGACAATTGAGGAAGGTTCAGGCATATAATATGTCAAGGTTTTGTGTAATATAACAATAATTGTTGGAAATGTTGGAAAAAGTATAGCCGCCTGAGAGCTTTCATCGAAGACACTGCCTAGTCCCTTTGTAATATGACAAAGCATTGGATGGTGAAATATTCCTCTTTTATAGATCTACAATAAAGTCCACAATATCATATATCTATCTTATAAGGATAGCATACTATACCCATTACATCTCTTTAAAAATTGGTTACATACAATGCGATAATGGGAAAGCTATTTAGTATTAATCCTTATCAACATAAATACATTAAAATACTTCATGTAGTGTAGACATTATGTTACATTTAAAACTAATCCACACATTCGGCGCATCAAACTGATGTGATCCTGTGACAAACAAAAGGTGTGGGTATAATATGCCCTACTAACGGAGTGAGTTGCTACTATGTTCATAAATTTACTAGATAATATTAATTATTGCCAAAAGATTAAAAATAATGTTAATTTCAACAATTAAAAAACAAAACAAAAAAACTCTGCAACACTGCAGCCATAGTGGTACTATACTGTAGGCTTTTGAGCCTCTTCAAAAACAATGTTCATAATAACTTTTTCCTCTACTTTGCACTGGATTTTTATTCGATTTAAATTGAGCTGAATTTTAGTTTATTTATTTTTAAGTGTTCAGGAAGTAATTCTTCAACTATTCTCTTCTTTGAAAAAAATAAATTCTTCGTTAGTTAATCTCAACTCTTATGACCTATTGTTATCATTTTGCATTATATGCAAAAACCCAATATTATACGGTAATCACTAAAAACATTTTTCTAATGTAGTAGAGAGAAAACTTATATTTAACTGAAAACTTATAAAAAAATTACTTATCTTTCTTTTCTGGGTAGAGGAAGTAAAAACAGAAGTTGTTTGTATCTAAATAATTTTCAATGTTACTCAGGATGTAGATTACGTGACTATGGTAGACCGAAGGGTCAACCGTACTCAGGAGGTAGATATCATGACTATGGTAGACCGTAGGGCCAACTGTACTCAGGATGTAGATATCCTGACTATGGTAGACCGTAGGGTCAACCGTACTCAGGAGGTAGATATCATGACTATGGTAGACCGTAGGGCCAACTGTACTGAGGATGTAGATATCCTGACTATGGTAGACCGTAGGGTCAACTGTACTCAGGAGGTAGATATCATGACTATGGTAGACCGTAGGGCCAACTGTACTCAGGATGCAGATATCCTGACTATGGTAGACCATAGGATCAACCATTTTCTCATCAAAGTTTAAATAACATGAAGTAACATGATCCGATGTAATAAAACTGTATGAAAATTGTCAATGTAATAAATAAGCTTTAAAATAGATAATAAATAAATTAAAAAAACTACAACAACAAATAATCCTTTAAACCAAAATTGAAGAAAATTTCAATGAAACCATACAAAAATTTAAAGAAATTACAATCTAAAATTAACACATAAATGAAAACACCAATAACAGACCAAACAAACCATCACCAATTACTTTTATACTAAATAATCTACTAATCTAGAATACTAAAATACCCCAAACGATCCAAGCTCATAATAATAATAGCACAATTGTTGAAAACATTTTATAATAATCAAACTATTTAAAATTGCAATCAGCATTTAAAAAGAAACTTTTCAGAGATAAATACAAAAATAAAAGAATAAAATGAATAAAAAATGCAGGTATCTACAAACACATTTATCTGCCAGTCATAAAGTAAGTAATTTAATAAATTGTTCAATTTTTGGAATAAATAAGACTCATGGAAACACAAATGATAAATAAAAAATAAGACCACATGAAAAAAACAGTGAAGATGAAATATAGGTAAAGGTAACAAAACAATTTAAATAGATTGGACAGATCATCAATAACAATCGAATGGATTACGTTACAATAGAACACTTTTAGATATATTAAACTTCACCATCAAAGATGTACAATAAAAAGATCATATCCAGTAACGTAGAGAGCGGAGTGGCTCAGCGGTAGAGCACTGAGTTGCCATGTAGAAAATTCTGGTTAAAATCCCTCAGCTGGGAAGACTTTTATTTAGTCTGCTAGTAGCCGGAGGTGGATCATATGGGATCTAGGAACTCCTGGGGTTCACCCAACCTGTATAAAGTGGTTACCCACAATAAGTGGGAAAAATCTTCCGGTAGAGCGTGATCTAGGACAAATCACCTTCCTGCAAGACCGTTGTCCTTGAAACAGTAGAACCTCTACCATGTACTATACCCCAGACCCGTTCACGAGTTCTAGTGATACTGGTTTCAGTAAGGTAGTGAGGGAAAATGATTAAGTAGAAATTAAGAACGAACAGAGAATGAGGAAAGCATTGAAGGAGTGATAGTTAAAAGGTCATTGTAATTGAGAAGGCAGAATTTATGGCACACAATTTTTCCACCTTGTGATTATAACAACTGAAATAAATAATTAATAAAAGATAAAAAATTATAGAGAATAGAAAGAAATTCCTTAAACAGTGGAACTATTTACTAGAATCCGATGTTTGGACCCACATCACATCTTCTCCACGGCTAATTAAATTTTGTCTAAAATTATAATTAATTTTTTTTTTTATCCAGTAGTGTCAAAATAAAGCACTACAATGAACTGATGAACTTGGAAAAGCTCCTGATGATTGAGAGGTGAATACTAAGATTTGTGGGCACAGAATGGTATGTAGAAACTATAGATTAAGATCAAACAAGGAGATATACTTCAGGGGGAACACCTGGAAACAACTATTAGGAAAAGATAGCTGAGATTCTTCTATACAAACATGGCCAGAATGGATCCGAGGATTACTAAGCAAATTTTCTATAAATTCTACACAATCTGAAGAGGCAAGGTGGCTACAACAAGCAGATAGAGGAATAACTCAGGAGTCTAAGAATGAAATATGAAGACTGTCAGGATAGAAACCAAGCATAGGTTCATAACATAGGTCCTAGCGGGACAAGAGAGAGCGCAGAGGAGGAAGATGGACAAGGGAAAGAAATGTGGAGCAAATGGAAGGAAGTGATATAGCGCGGTTATTTTTGGCTGGTTTGCAGGTAACAAATAAAATAAAGACTCATGGATATGATAATCATACCATTTAACTCATCATCAACTAAATTTCTGAAATCAAATAAATTATGCCAAAAATTGTACTTAAAAAAGGCTGACCTTCTGATTTATAGAAGCAAAATGAGGGTGATAAATTAATTAAATATTAAAGAAAAAATTATACAACTGAATAATTACTTATATGTGGCTTCTTCATTTTAATTTTCTTTCTAAACGCTTGAGCTTTTCTCAATGAATCAACCCAATCACTTCCATCTCTAAACATGAAAAAAAAACAAAAGCAAGACAGTATAATACTTCACACCAAAAGCACACAAATAAACAAAAATATAAGTTATTGGTAATTACGGGTGGTACTGTCGAGAAGCTGAAGGTGGAATATCGCCAGGGCTTGATGGAATATCATCGACTCTTCTAGTGTGATCTTCCAAATCTAGAAAAATAATACAAAAAAAATTAATACCATAACTTCAACAATTAATTTATAATAGGGTTTGTTTACAAATCAAAAATAATTTTTAAATATTCTTATTTGACTAGAAGCCGAGAGGAACAAAACGGTTTATATATATGTATATATTTATATTATGTTTTGGTTCTTGAGTTTCAGTCCTTCTTTAAACTTCTTAAGGCTACGTTTCGAGACTAGGTTAGTTTCATACTCAAGCCCTAACAGTGAAAAAATGAGCTTTTAGTACAAACATTAAATAGCAGACTAAAATAAATATAGATGCACGTGTAAATTGCAATGGATAGGGTGTACTTACAAGTTCCACAGAATTGATCAATTTATCATCAATCAGTTACTTCACAATATATCATAAAATGTTTATATTGCAGTAGCTATTGTTACGGGCTACTGGATGTAAAATGAACTAAACTATTACTAAATTCAAGATACTAAAATTTATTAACAATTTAAAAAGATTAAAAAGAAATTATTTAAAACAATTAACTTATTAAACTAATATCAATTTACAATAAACAATATTCTACAGATTATAACCTAGGCCTAACCGTTATCTAATTACTTAAATAATATAAAATATTGCTAATACTAAATAACTAAACTATTTATATAAATTTGTACAAATACAATAATATTACACTATAGTTAACAACTACAAATTAACACTTACAGTTTGCTAATTAAAGTCCACCGACCATAAGACTCTCCAAATATGACAAACTGACACACAGTTTATTACACTCACTAATTACTTATCACACTGCCACTGGCTGACACTAACTCACTGTAACTCACACGGGCTGTCACTAGTTTATTACTTAGCAATTACCACAGACTGATACTAACTGACTCGCCGAAACAGCTGGCCTTTTATATAGGCAAGGTAGATTGGGGTGGGGACACCTAGAACATTCCACACAATTCCCGATGTCTCTTGACTATGCTTTGATCCCTTCCGGCTTATCTTAATCCCTTCAGCCGGCTCCTCTGTCCCTCTGATCATAACACTATGATCAATGAGTAAGTAATCTATTTTCAGGAACAGCAGTTTTATTTAATTGTTGAATTATATTAATTATTTTTATTATTATTTCATTAAGAATTAATTGAATTTGCGTAACACGAGCTTAGATCTTGAACATCCGATTTTTTTTTACAGTGCGGTGTTTATACTTCTCTATATTTATCATTTCTTTTATAATCCGTTTGAAACTATTATTCTCTTGGTGTATGATTTTAGGTTTATCAAATTTAAATGGATTTGTATATATATATATATATATTGAATTGAAATTTTATTTACTGGAATTTTGAAGTTAATGAGACATAAATTTAAACATATTTTATCGATACTTTACTTTTCTATATTGAAAACAGTGAAGAAGTTAAACTGTCCACGAACGAAAAGTTATTTGGCAGACTTGACGAATTCGACAAACTAATTATAATATGGTTCGTTGTCAAAAATAGTTCTTTAAATATTCAAAGAGGAATATGCACCAAGGAAGAAAAAACAAACAAAAAAAACATTCCTTTGGCCAGGAAGTTTATGAGGAGTCTTTTGGGATTCCTAAGGAATAATAATCGACTAATGTAAAACTATTACAGGTGCATATTATTAATCTTTATTGAACCGTTTAAAAACCAAGCTGCAAACACCCACACGCGACACTCGAAAAAGTCCTCTTCCATTACGGCAACGCACCAGCTTACGCCTCACTAAATTTGGCAAACAAATTAATAGATATAGGGTTCTAACTAGTTTCACATCTTTCAGACTTACCTCCTTCGGAATATTATATATTTACCAATTGAATATTATTATTTAGAAGAATAGATGGCGGGAAGAAGGTTTTATTCAAATGAAGAGGTGATTGCGGAAAAGAAAAGTTATTCGGCAGATTTTAACAAATCCTAGTATTTGGAAGGAATTAACAAAACAGAGCAGCATTTGACGAAGTGTGTAAGCCTGAAATGAGACTATGTCGAAAAATAAAAATGGTTTATCCCAAAATAAACTTAATTTTTGCAAGGACTTTTCAAATGATCCTCATTTTATACCTGACCTAAGTTGTTGTAAAGTATTTTTTATTTAATTTTTCTTTTTTCTCATTTCAGCCCTGAAGAAGTTAGCAGCATGGCTGGCGAAACATTGGCGTAAAATTTATCAACACAGTCTAAACCAGAAGAAACCAATAAACTATTTTGTAATAATAGCGGCCGTGGAAACCTAAAAGAGTATTTAAATTGTTGATGTTTAGAAGATAGGTGATAGGTTAACTCAATATGTTTGGTGTTGTGTTATTGACCTGAACTGATCTGTAACCCCTAGTTCCAAACATTAATTCTTGCAAGTCATGATTGTGAGATCTGGAGCCACTGTGAGGCTCGCCCAGCCTCTTAAAAGAAGGCACTCATGAATAGGGGACATGCTCTTGCGCCAAATCAACTATTTACAGAAAGGCGAGTTGAATCCCTATCCTAATTAAACCTGGATAGGCTAGATTTATGGCTCCCACTGGAGTATTGTCCGATGAGCCATAGCAGCTTAGAGGGATGCTAATTTAATACACAAGATGAGACTTGGATATTGAACAGAATTCACGCCACAATAAAAAAATGAAGAAAAATTTAATTTCCTCCACCCTGCGCATGCTAAAAGATCAAGCATCTTTTTTTTTGTTAATTAGAGTAAACTCATTATTATTATTATAGATTAATCTTATTATATTTATATATACTTGGTTGCTGGTGGTGAATGCCGCTGCTAGTTGGGGTCGGCGGTGCTCTTATTTCTGGAAGACGGACAACGGTTCTTCTCCTGAAAAAAATAAGTAATTATTTATTTAATATCAATGAAATTGTTTGTAAGATATCAATCATATTAACTTTTTTTTTCTCTTTATTTTTTCATTCACACCTGTCAACTACAAATAATTCAAAATCAGCAGATTGGCTAACAAGAAAATAAAACAGAATGACATAATAGGCTTGAAGAAGGGCAGTAGCCAGCAGTACCTCTCCTGTGACTTGATTAATTTCCTACGGTAATAGATCCCTCATCCAAATTTTTTTTTAAACTCCTCCTAGTGTTCTCTGGTATGAGAGTAGTGGCCATTTGTTCTATTAATGGGTTCGGATGTCCATGTAGTTTTTCTTGAAAGCGTTTATAGTATGTTCGTCAACTGTTTGTATTTTTAAGCCCATACATAAAGTTTTGTTATTGAAATACCATGGTGCTTTGGTGATAAGTCTAAGTACTTTTGTTTGGAAAGTTTGTAGTCGTTTTCTGTGAGTCTGTTTAGCGATCCCGTAAATTTGTAATGCATATGTCCAAACTGGTTTCCAAAAGTTTGGCTCATTCATATCCTAACCAGATGTATTAATTTATTTGGAATACCCTGTTCAATCAATACGTTATACATAATCTGATGGTCGATGGAATCATAAGCTTTTTTTAAATTAATATAAAGCTGATGAATGACACCGTTGTATTATAATTTTTCTCTAGTATTTGGCGTAAGGAAAATATTTGATCAATAGTTGAACAATTACGTAAAAAATTGAATCATTGAAAAATGCACATCCCAAATACAATAAAATTTTGAATATAGTTGACCTATATATATATTGTATTTTATTGAAATTCATCCTTTAACGGGGTTAAAAATGGGTAGAATGTTATTTTGGCGGTGATTTGCTTTAAAGCATATATCAATACTCCTTAGTGCTTTTGATTTAATTTAATTTTTTTTAAATAGATTAATTTATTGATATTTACAACTATAATAATATTACAAGTAAATCTGATAATATGAAAAAGATGACATGAAAAAAAAAACACTTGTGGAGAAACTATCCATCGGTAGCACTCCAATACGATTCAAATTAAATTTTATTTTGACACATGTTTGAAAACTTAATACGATTTTATTTAAAAAAAGTTGAACTCACTTAAAACTTTTTAAGTTTTAATTGTAAAAATATCTGTGTTTGATTTGTTGAGTATAATAATACTTATAGTTTTCTCTTAGTTTGCCTTAGAAGTTTAATTTAGTGAGTATTGTTTTTAACAATTTTTTTTTTATAAATTTGTCTGTCTTTTTTTTCGCTGTTTGTCTGTATCTATTTTTAAAAATGGGAGCAGAGTTGGTTAACATCAATGGGAAATTAATAAACCTTACTATTGTATGAATAGTGGGGGATAGCACATCCCTTTCATATTAGATATATAGTTATATCTATATATTTTCCTATATAGTACGCTTTCTTATTTGTTGTACGACACACAAGAACGCTCAATGGATATTTGTAAAGAAATTGTGTGTCATGTGACAAACAATTGGGATGACTTTGGTGTTATGTCTTATGACCGGCAACAATCATGGGACAAAAGAAGAGTATACATTAGATATATTACACGACACTCTACATATGGTGGTTTCTGCGAGTTAGTTGCAGCCGGTCAAATATACCCATTTGTATTTGAAGTGTATCGAAATGGCAATGTGTATTCCAAATTTGGTACAGAAGACCAACGATTCCCCTTACACCATCAAATTACCCCTTTCAAATTCAAGAGAGTAACAATTATATACCAAGCTCAAAGTCAAACTATTAAGGTACTGGGAATAGACTTGAAGGAAAGCTGCTTCTCTCACGGCCAGTTGTATGCGGCATGCTCCAGAGTAAGCACAGAAGCCTGGTGTTTCCAGCTCCCGAAGGCCAACCAAAAATATTGTTTACCAAGAAATACTGCGGTAAGTGTGTAGTATTTCGATTTTGTTGTAAAAAGATAATACCCCTAAAAAGATATATAAAGATAAATTCGAAGGAGTTTTGTTACAAACACTGCGACACGACAATTTTATATATTAGATAGGGCTGAGATTCCGGTTAATTATTATATGATTGGAGTTTAACTGAAGATCTGTTGGGCGTACTGAGCTGCATTTGGACTCAAATTGTAGCAAATTTCATCTTCTTTAAAAATGGGTTTTCCCTTAAACACACCGATTAGGAGATTCAGGCCAAAAACTGAAATAACTCCGAAAATTTCGAAGTTTTTCGGCCACCAAAAGTATTCCCGCCCATTTTTTTTGGTTTCAAACTTGGATTTACACTACTCAGACATATCAAAAATGCAGCATCATCAAGCGTCGCTGCTGCATAATCAATAATAATGGCCGACCCATATCACTTAGGGGTATGAAAATAGTTTACATCCGATTCTCAGACCTATTGAATATACACACAAAATTTCATAAGAACGGTCGAGTCGTTTCGGAGGAGTTTTGTTACAAACACTGTGACACAACAATTATATATATATAAAAGTTGTGTGTGAAAATTGACTAAGTCTTTCTCTTGTGAAGTCATTAAAAGCCTTGAAGAAGACCTGTAAAGTGGGTCCAAACATAGCTTTCAAATAAATAGTTAAACTCTGTTTAAGAAATTCTTCCACAGTAAAATTTCATATTTATATTATAGCAGACTTTTATGTAATAAAGTTATAAAAACAAATTAAATAAAAATATAAACATAAATATAACCTTTTTTTTATTTTAACTGACCTTGGGACAGGAGGAGTCGACCTTGAAGTGAGCCTGTAATCAGCCATGTCACCAGGTGTCTCAGATTCACTCATATCATGACAGCTACTGCTGTTAATATAAAACTAATTACTTTTTTCTTATATAATAATGATTATCAGGCTGAAACAGAAGTGTTAGAAAAGAAATTACCTAGTCGGGAGAGAAGTTTGGTGCTGTTGATGAGTGGGTGAAGGTGGGACAGGAGCAGTGTTGTGGACCCTACGGTAGCTGCGGTACTGAGCTGTTGGGACTGGCAGTGGACCGGGGCCGAGAAGTCGCAGGCACTTTCGATCCAGGCTACTGCCTCCCCCACCTCCTGTACCACCGCCTCCTGCTGGGCTAGAACTGCTATTATTTGAGGCACTGCCAGAACCGAGCTTCTTCAATGAACCAAACATCCGGCTGCCGGTTGAGTCGCCACTGCAACATTGGAAATGTATATTGTTGAGAGTCAAAATAGGTCGAGGAATAGATTAAAGTAATTATCAATGTTTAGCGCATCAAAAGCGGACCCCCATAATTTAAACATGAACTTGAAAGGAATTGATACCTGAAAAATATTCTAAAAACTCATAAAATAATTATTTATTAATTTCACATACAAAATTATTCAAAGGTAACAATTTTTATATGCATGTGGACTTGAATAAAATAGAAGTGGCATGGCCTCTCAATACGGGACACTCCCGCCATTTTGCACGTTGTCTTTTGAATGTATATATGTATTGGTTAATCGACCTGTTGCCAGCTCTCAAGATAAATTAATATTGTAGTGCGACTCACAAAGCTTTTTTATGAAGAACGAGATCCGGTACAGAAGTTTGCTCACCATAAATGTAAGTATTTATTTAAATCTTTATGCTATAAAAGTTGTGTGTATCGTTTGGATTTGCTTTTATTGTCCCAAATTAAATATAGTTTTCATTGAACCCACGGAGATTAAGGTTTTACGGTCGATAAAATATTTTGTGTGATAGTTACCATCGGTTTTTATTTGAGTATAACTTTTAATTCAATACAATATATATAGTTAAAGAGTAGCTGCAGGTGTTTTTCCTAGAATAATAGATCAGCTTGCAGGTGTCCTTCTTAGAATCTAGTTAAGCATAATCATTCCTATATATCCCCCCTCCTCTAATAGATGTACATCATTATCTTTAGTTAGCCATTAGACTAGTTTCTTTGTCACTGTCATTTTTCAATAAAGTTCTTTTTAAAAAGTGATTTAGAGTTGGAGATTATTTAATTATATATATATATACACACACAATACATCAACATTATCACCATGATTGGTGCGAAAACCCGCTTAGCGTCCATATTAAAAGACACCTCCATAGATATGCGTAAAATAAGTACACTTAACGTCTTTCATTTGAATGCTACTGATATGGTTACCATGGTAACAGCTGTGAAAGAAGACCGGGGAGGTTATTCTGATTTGTGTGTTGATTTTTAGTTTAAAGAAAACAGTTTTGTAAATATATTGTGTGAAATGTTGGCTTTAAATATTGTTTCTTTTTTTATAGGTAAGACTGTATAGTATAATGAATTTATACATCAGTTATGGGAAATTAATGCTATAGTAAAAATATATTTACTTTTCTTACAGAGAGAAACTCGGGTTAGTTTTTATTTCGACACCCACCAAATTCAGTATCTGAATCAATCAATGTTATATAAATAAAATTATATTGAAGAAGTGAAATTATATTGGGTGAAGGTGCAGTCAATGAGAAAAAGAAAGCGTTTCAGCCTAAATTTTAATGAGGGCTAAAAAAATGCAATATAAAACATAATTAACAATATTTCAAACTACAAATAATTTTAATTTATATTGCGTATAATTGTTTTCAAAATAAAACTAGTCGATTAAGATAGATTTGAAAAATAATATTGTTTTCGAACATCGTGCAAGGAAATAAATTATTTTCCACCTGGGAGGTCGTGGAGCAGCTGTTGGAACTTTCTTTGTAATCTCTTCTCCTTCACTTTCACTGTAAACGATTGCTGCAAAGAAAAAACAAAATAAATTTTATAATCACGCAATAAATTATTAATATAAATATAATATGAAGTAATTCCTGAATATAGGACAGTGATTTTGATGAGATTACTAATAAGAATATAGATACTAGTATTTGTATGTTTGAATATGATGGCATATGGTAACCCAAGTTCAGAGAGACATATAGAGAAAACCAAATCAGTTAGGTATTTTTATGGCTAAACCTAAACAAAGAAATGAGTTAATAGAAAATACCAATTTAACCATATGATCAGATTATTTGTAACCAAAATGGAATTTAATGTTTAAAACATAAAATCCAAGGAATCATTTTATGTCTGTTAGATCACTTTCTAAGATGAAAAGACTTAATTCACATAATACTAATTTATACCTTGAATGTTTAGAGTTAATAAAATAAAAAATTAAGAACTAAAGTAAAAAATAATTAAAATACCTTGAGAATTTGGATTGGGAGCAAGCGTGGAAGTGGTAATGGCATCTAGCCACACGGACAACTCGAAATTGGTCTCGGCAGCAAAGTAAAACATAGTCCCAGTGTGATAAACCTTGAAGGCAAAGGGTCTGCTCTTAACCTCTTCTGCAGGTGCGGCTGTAAACCCGGGCAAACAAACCAGTGTTTCTGCTTTTGTACTCTAAAATGTTAAAAAAATATCTAAACATTAACAAACTGCCATCACTATCTGGAACATTAGGAGTACTTAGATAAATAGAGTAAGAGGCATTAAACAGGTAGTTGTCCCTTAGGGGTGGTACCTTTTACTCTTAAGATACAGAACAAGGAGTTGTTGGAAGGGTGGGCAAGACAAGAGACAGGACAGCGGCAATTATAGGCAAGAAGTGATCAACTCAACATGTAGACTGTCACATCTAGCAAAAGGGGGCCCTTTTTCGTTCCTGGTAAGTAGTTTTATAAGTTACCTTGTAAATAGGATCAGCACACTATAAATATAATGTTATTCACTTAAATGAAAAAGGATCTTTATTTAATAACCAACTCTTAATCAAGCACATCCACCTTTGGAGAAGAGAGGGATATGTATCTTATTCATTAATGATAAAAGAATTACAATATATTAAGGAAGAAAATAGTTGGGGGTGCAGTCAAATAAATGTGCACCCCCAACTATTTTCTTCCTTACGTTTATCTTCCAGTCAACCATCCCCTCGCTTCTTACAATATATTAAGTATAACATTCCCATTTTAATATTTAAATATTGTTCAGATCAAAGGATCTGACTTTTCCTCAAGATAGTTGGGCAGTGAAGCCTATAAAGCAAAACTATTGAAATAAAATTAACATAATAAATCCAAACTGTATCAATAAGTGAGCATTTTGGAAAAAAATAACATAACTTAAATTTAAAAAAATAACATAAATTAAATAAAAAATTTAGTTCAATACACTAATTTGGCGCGAGTGTCTCACCTTTACGGTGAGTTAAAGTGACTGTTCCCTCCCTTCCAAAGACAATATTGCCTTTGTTCATTCTTATACCAATCCATTTACTCTCAACACCCTTCATATAACTACAGTCTCCTCCAATTCAAATCCTCAGTTCAACCTCATAAAACAAGATCCCCCCTTTCCGATCTCTATATACGTTCACACAGAACTAAAGCATTCGAACATTCCTTTCTCGCCCGCTCCACCACAGTGTGGAACTCAATCCCTCCTAATATCCGCCATAGTCCCTCACTATCGTCATTTAAATCTTTGCTTTTCCAACACCTCCTAGCTTCCCAAAAAGATGCTCTCTAAGCAGGTCAGTCATTTGCTTAAAATGTAATCTATAGAATAATTCATTGTGTTATTTAGTTCTTTTAATTTTGTTTTTTAAGAACAAAATCATGTACATCATGTAAAGAGACACTGATGACCATGGATGTTGGGCGTCTATAAACAATAAAACAATCATGTAAAGAAATTATTGCATGCATTTAACAAAAGTTATGGATTTATCTATTATCTTTAATTGCTTAATATCTTGTCAAGATTTGTACTGTTTATTTAATTATTATTATTTTTGTTTAAATATTTCTTTTAAATTGTTTTCTGTCACTTTTTACACGATTTATGATTTGTAACATTTAGCCTTCTGGCCAGATAAATATTATGTTTCTTTTTCTGTTCATATCCGTTATTCTAAAGGGACTTAGTCCAAGAATAAAGTTACTTTTCTATTCTATTCTAATTTAGTAACCGAATAACAAATGATTATTACATATTGTATATTAAAATATACTAATTGTGTTTAATAACAAAACTTATTTTATAGTATGACGATATTTCAGCTTAAACGTTTGGCCCCCATAATAGCAGAGGTGTGGAGCGAATCACAAACTAAAAAAACTGACCTGGCGAGACCATCAATATTGGTCCCTTTAACTTTGAGAAAGTTGCCCAATTCACTTATTTGGATAATAATGCACCTGCGGTCGAGGCAAAGAAAAGAATATGATTGGCTAAGAGGTGCTACTTTGGTCTATGCAAGGAATTCTCCTCAAGCCTTCTATCATGGCAGACCAAGCTTCATCTGTAGAAAACATCAGTCTGTCCAGTTTTTTTGTATGGATTCGGAGACATGGACAATGACCAAGCTGATTGAGCAAGATCTCCTAGTCTTCGAAACAAAGATCCTCCGAAGAATCTTCAGTGGAGTATATCTAGATGGAAACTGGCGAAGGAGAACAAACAACAAACTTTACTCAATGTTCAACAAAGCAGATGTTGTTTACTCCTTAAAAATAAGAAGACTGCGATAAGCTGGTCATGTGGCTAGAATGGAGGACGAGGCCTTGTCTAAAAAGAACCTCTGTATGGCACGAGAAGACCTGAGCTGAGGCGGTCGGATGGTGTGGAGACAGACGCAAGGGATATCCTGGGAGTCAGATGCTGGATGACAGCTGCGAAAAACAGAGACGACTGGAAGAAGCTGGTAGAGGCCAGGACTCATCACCGAGTAGCAGCGCCGCAGAATAATAACATAAGAGCATTTCTGTGAGATTAATTGTCAAGTAACCAATGCTTTGAGATTAGAATATAAATATTTTTTTTAAACTGTACTAATACAAGCGATTTGGTCGAGATCTTATTCTTTTTCCAAATTAAGAATACAAACTTTATGGAGGCCGGGTGGGAGGTGCCTTTAGATGCAACAGAGACGATTCACTGTTATTGACAGAATATAGAAATTATCTGGGGTGGTCAGGTGGTCTGAGGATTTTTTAAAGGAAGTTAAAAACCCTTGGTTATGTTGTCCTTCGGAGGGGGTGTCATTATTTGTTTGGAAGCTTCCATCTAGTTTATTTTATTTTATTATTATTATTAAAATTAAAATTTCTTTATTATTCTCAGAGGTTATTTAACAAATTATTAACCTCATTAGTTAAATACCTGTTTGGAATGAAAGGTATAGAGAGTGTTAGCGTGTATGAGGCACCAGCGTTTATTCCATGTCGCCGATCCTTTCCTACACCTCTGCAACAACCAGCCTTCACACTCCACAGCACTGAATTCTTTTGTAGTCACATTCCTACCCTCTGAGAAAAAAATAATAATATATATATATGTTATTTCTGTGAGATGTCATGCAATCTTCCAGGCAAAATGCATAAATTTCAACAAAAAATATTTTTTATTTAAAAAAAATAAAACATCAAGAAATTAAAAATAATATAAATATTTAAAGAAATAAAATCTATGAATCTTACTTAAAAAAAGAATTAAATGGTTGCAGTCAATGAATTTTACACAAAATAAGTATAAATTATTTATCTTAAATAATAATAATAGTTGAACTTCTATACATATTATAAAACAAAGTCTTCAGCCCCGTTTGTTCGCGGTAAACTCGATAACTACTGCATGGATTTTCATGCAGTTTTCACCAATAGATAGATTGATTCACCAGGAAGGTTTAGGTATATAATTTGTCGAGGTTTTGTGTAAATGGGTTGGAATATCGATGGGTTTCACCGAAGTCGCTGCTTGCCTAATCCCGTGCAATTTCCTAACGTGCAAGATAATAAATTCGTACATAAAGAAATATTTGGTTTTGTTTTTATTTTTTATAATTTCTATATAATAAAGTACATTAGCTAAGATGGGAAGAAAGAAAATCAAGACTCCCAAAGATCGATTCAAACAACTTATCCTCTTTCTACTCACAAATTTTCAATTTACTAAATAAACCTTAAATTAGTTTAACCTTGTTATTCCTTCCCATTGTCATTCTGTTACTACTATAGTCTCTTTCCTATAATACTTATTTTGACCTCTTGACATCAAATCCTACTGTTTTATCACCCTACCTTTTCCCATTAATTTAGTCATTATTTTTCATGGCCCTCTATAAAATAGTCATGATACACATTTAGATATAATAAAATAGTCAATATTTCTTTAAAATAGTCAATAAAAATTAGTATTAATATACAATTAAAAAATAAAAATAAAAATTAGTCATATTTTTGGCCGTCAGATATCGCTGGCAACACCTTCATAACGTATTTTTTGTCAGTTAGACCTCTTGTCATTCTTGCGTCAGCCTCCCGCTCGTACAGGTATGCCCATTTTTATTACTCATATCTTCTCCTCACCCTTTTCCTTCTCCAATTTACACACCTTTTTCTCATATTAGCTTTTTGGCATCCATCATATGTTATTATTATTTGAGATTTCATTAGCATTTAACATCATTTTTTCATCATATGTCATTCTATTTCCATGCTCATACCATATTGTTACTTATACAGTAGAATCCCGATAATTCGTATGGTCAAGGGACTGAAGATTTGGTACGAATTATCGGGAATACCAATTATCGGGAGTACAAAATTAAAAACCGTATTAATACAATTTTTTGAATCTATGGAACCGTCCATCACTTCCACGAAAGTCTTCAATTCCCATTTTTCTGTGCAAACTCGGGCGTTTTCCCTTCAAATATTACCTCCAACTGGTTTGAATTCCTTGCTTGTACGAACCACTTTTTTAAGTTCTCTACAAGTCTGGGAAGTGATTTTGTCCTTGTTCTTCAAAATTGATGTGATCGTGGAACCAGAGACGATGAAATGCTTGGATACGTCAATTAGCTTACAGCCACTGGTCACGGCGTTTATTATTTGTTTTTTCTCTTCAATAGAGAGGCTAACGTATTTTGGAGGCATGATAACGTGTCACAACGGTAACAAAAACGAGATTGAATTGTAAATAAAAGTGTGATTGTAAGAAAAGCTTAATAAAATTCCTAGAACTCCCTTCATCTTTGAGTGAAAACAGTACGAATTACTTTTGAGATTTCTAAGAAAACTTGCCTCTCTCACTCGCTCTCCCGTAAAAAACGATAGGATCTACTGTGCCTCTAAACAATACAAACATACTTGTGTATAAAAACAATACAAATTGAGTGATTTCCTAGAAAGCATTTATTCTCATTCTGCTCCCTGGCATATCTGCTTCACTGTTCTCTCCCTCCCTTTCGAAAACAGGACTAAGTAACGAGATTTTAAAGCTGGAAATACGAATTATATGACGTTGTAAGTGACCTCGAGCATAAAAATAATACGAATTACCGAGGGGGTCTGAAATGCATTGATTTTATACCATTTATCGGGATTTTCTCTGGGGACCGGCAAATTTGTACGAATTAGCCGGAAATACGAATAATCGGGATACGAAATATCGGGATTCCACTGTATTTCTATACGTTCCTTGTATATTTATGTCATACTTTTATACCACTCCATACTATATGTATGCATTTTTAAAAAACTGTTATACTCTATATTTATATCTTGACTTGCTACTGTTATTTTTCCTTTATTTACTCTTTATTAAATTTAATAAATTTTTTATTTATTTCTTAACCCATTTTGAACCTCAACAAAATATATATATATATGGAAGAAAATGGTCAGAGTGGAGGTCAAAAAAGGGAGAAATGTTTATTTAAGAGTCAACGTTTCAATCCACATTGGAGGTCTTCTTAAGCCATCATCAGGACCGAGAATAAAAGAAAACAGAATAACATTAAGAAGCACTGATAATGGCCTAAAAATTAGGCTGAAATGGTGCCACAAATTAAATAAGTTATACTTTTTTGTATGTAAAATTCATTGACTGTAGCCCACTCCTTCCATTTCACGCTCTTCTTAGATATATCAAGTCAAACATTTCCACATCAATATTAATCTTATTAAAATATGAAAATACTACTCTATAATGAATAAGGATTGAAATAGATGGATAAATATTTTGACTTACTCGCAAGTGATGGATGTTTTTTCCTCTGAGCCTTTGGAGAAGCTTTCCCGAGCGCCCTAGCGGCAATGATGGCAGCCCTGTAGCAAGCGTTCGACGGTTTGTTCAGGCTCGGTCGAGGAGGAGGTACGGGGGGACTGTTTCCTCTGTCTAGCGAGTCCCTGTTGTAACTCCTGTCCTGTTGGAGTGAGCCATACTTAAACGCAGTAATCTCAGGATCTCCTCTATCCCCATAGGCCTTATCTAAACTTTCACTACTGTAACTTTTATTGTAGAAAATAGACTGCTGCTTCATTTTCATGAACTGTTTCTGTTCCGCTGCAGTAGGTGTCGTTATTTTACTTCGACTAATTAAAGTCCTTTCGCTACTGTCATGTATCACCTTTGAGATCGTCTGAGACAGATCAGAATCACTCTCTACTTTACCCCTAGTAGGCAATGAGTGCGTCGTTTTTCGTTCATAGTTTTCGATCTTAGCTTTTCCGTGGAGAGGTAGCGAGTTGCTCGAACTGTTAGCCTGCTTCGGTTTGTAGCACGGATAATCGAGAATATCAGAATCATCGCTAAGTTTATTCATAAGAAGATGTCTATTAATGGTTTGTACAACTTTGCCGTGTTCTTCACTTTCTGCCGCAACATCTGGTATTTCGTACCTAAGTTTTTCATTAGAATAGTTGTCTACTTTGATGTTCTTTTCTATCTCATTCCTTTTTTCGGATAACTGTAAAATGTCTTTAGATTCCCTCTTATCTAAGTTATTGGATGTTCTTAAAATGTTGTTTCTTTTATTCTCCAAGCAAAAATTAGGAATAGCAACACGGTTCGGAATCGGCTTTTCGCTGAGTTTTGCTACTTCAGATATAACTTTCATGTCAAAGATAGGTTCGCTGTTGATTCTAATTTGTGGCTTAACGGGATGAGTCGATGGAGGTGTGACTTTTTTGCCCCTTTCGTTTTCTCTAGAAAACATTTCAATCTTTTGCTTGATGGTCATTGTTTCGAGATTGGACTCCGACTGTTGCTGCTCCACAGGGGGAGAAGATGCACCTGCTTGATGAGCTGAAGAGGACAGTCTTTCCTCAAAGTCGACCACGCTAGTCGTACTCTGCTTAGTTGAACTTTCTTTTTCCAGTTTCATTTCATGCCAAAGCTAAAACATAATAGTAAAACTAAAAATAAGAAAGTGTAATATTCTTAAAAGGTATTATATATAAATAAGATCTGATGGGGAGATTTCTGACACATATAATAGATACCTCGTGTATATCAAACGGCGGGCGCTTGCTGAGCGGGCTGGCTCCCGTGATGGTGGCTCTGCGGTGAACAGGCTTGCTCGGGACGGCCAGGTTGTGCTGGACGCTGACCACTTCATCGTCTGAGCTCGTCTCACCTCTACCACCCTCATCTTCATCTCGTTTCTTTATCTCTTTCTTCTTTTCACTTGAAATCGGAATCTTCAAACTGAAAAGTAATTAATTGATTTGATTTAGAAAAAAATTAAAGTAGATATAAATTAATTAATGATTATTAATAAATGTATATTCTTATCTATCAATTATATAAAAAAGTTTTTAGTGATGTAATATATTTCATCTGCGTTGCTTAGCAACGGATCGGAACTACTTTTTGTTTAGTCCTTTATCGAGCTCAATCAATTAAATTATAAATATTTTTAAAAGTAAGGTAGTTAAAACTGAATAAAGTATTTGTTTTGAGATATTGGCGTAGTTTGCATCAACCCATTGCTCAAAATGGCAAAATGTTGATATTATTTATTAACTGTAATGTTATTTAAATGAGCAGTTGTATATTATTTTCGAGTGGAAAATAGTTGACTGGATAAGTCTAATGATGGATTGAATTGGTCACGGGGTTCAGTCAAATATAACACAAAATAAGCAGAAAAATAAGTTCAATAAGTTAAAAATAAGTTCTGCTTATATTGTGTTATCTTTGACTGAACCTGCTCAAGAGTAGTATAATCTGTACAATGGGGATCGTTCGGCAGGCAGTCTTTTAATAATAATAAATGTTTAAAGAATATTCAACTTAACTGTATATTCTACTTTATGATCTATTACTATATATTTTATTACGCTATTCATCTTATTAAAAAAAAAAAAAATAATAAGATCCTTCAATATTTTCAACCCTGAGGGATGGTAGCTTTTGACAGAGACCAATGTGAATTATGCAACTTTCTTATTAATATTAATCAATGAACTGATCTCAAAACTAACCTGTGAATGGGAATTCGGTAGGGAATCCTCGATAAGATATCGGCAGCATGAGCTTGATGGATGGCCCTTTTTTTCGACGGCAAACGATAAGGTTTGACGTAGATTTGCCCATAAATTTTAGTGTGACGAGGTCGCTTTTTCAAAGTGAGCAAAACTTCTGTAGGGGATTCGGCAAATAAACTCATGACTTCTTTCACAGACCAGCCAACCTGAGAAAGGAGTTAGAGATAAAAAACAATTATGGTGAGCACATCACATGACATTTACTTACTTAAATATTTGAACTTAATTTAAAAAATTTTAAGTTTGCTTCCAAGAAAATTCCATTCAATTTTTGAGAAAATGTTTAGATGAGATTAAAATGTATATTATGTAAAATGTAAACTATTAATATGGAGGGAAAAAAGGTCAAAATGAGGTATAAAATAATTCTTATAAGGTAAATTAATAAGAAAGACTTGCCAAAAAGCTATCCTCAGAAATGTTACAACTTTTATACGATCGGTGGAGTTAATCGATTTGGCAAGTAACAAAAAAGTTATAAATTCAGTGCTTAAATTTTTAAGATTCTTATCACAGAAAAAGTTAATTATTAGATATTTTTATTTAACAATTTTGTTATATTATTATATTTTTTTTGTAATTAAATCATGAGGAGTATAAATTACGTCTTCTTCATAAGCTGTATGTAAGGGCTGTATCGTCATTTTGGTTTCTTCGCAAGTTTTTAATGTAATCTGTTTAACAGGAGGAATGAATTTGAGCAGATCCATCATGTCTCTCCTTTTTTCCCTTGTTACAAATCTACCTTTACGATATAATAAAGGCTGATCCACATTTTTCAAACTTAGTGGTCTATCTGCCTTGGGCCTATCTGATTTCCTCAGATTGCGTTAAATTTTGGATTTAAATTGGAAAAGGTGTGGTTTGTACCTCTCTAACTGGATAAAATTCAACACTTAGAGCATGTGCTAGTGCTTTTAAATGCTATTGTTGCAACAATAATTATTGTATTAGGATTAGAGTACAGAGTTAATCAAAATGACCTCTGAAAAAAATTGTTTATTATTCAGTGGCCAAAAAATTTTGTCGTTTAATGGCGTTAACCTTTATTGTTTGGGAAAGATTTTATTAATATAAAAAGTTAGGACAATACCAAGTGCTTTTACACTTAAATTTGATATTTAAAAAAAAGTCAATTTGTGCAGTGAACAGCTCATAATATGAAAAAAAAATATAAAATATAAAAAGTTATGACTATGCAAAGTGCTTTTACACTTAAATTTTAGATTTTTCAAAAAGTGGACTTAGTCAATTTGTCCAGTGAACGGCTCATATTATGAGACGACTTTGAAACTTTAATGCAAAACAAAATGGAGACATAAAGGTACCCTGGTAGCTCAAATGGTTAGAGCGTTGCCACGGAGACATAAAGGATTCCAAAGAATGGTCATTCAACTTTTTACTTTTCCCTTTATTCTTTTTTCCCAGTCATTTCCTTATATTTAATTTTATAATAAAGATAATAAACAATTAAATCAAAATCAATATATATATACACTTACCACAGTCTGGTAGTTTATCTGAACAATTTCATCACCTGGTTCTATTTTACCGCTTTGGTGAGCTGCGCTGTTCAATTTAATATCGCTGATTTTATGAATACCTCGAAAAGGTGGAACGATATAAAAACCCTAAGACAAAGAAGAAAAATAAAGTGAATAATAATGTCTAAAAAACAGTTAATATAAATTCGAACCTGGATAAGTGGAATCTCTTGGAGACACGATTTCAATTCCACTTATCCAGGTCATTAAGGTTGCCTGTACCACTAAAAGACGTTCTTAAACAAATTGTAATTTTTATAAATGTAAATTTATTACCTGTGTATGTAGTACACACAAAAAACCATACGTACATAAAATATTGAAACAATCATTATAATTATTACATACTTTTGTAATATGAAAATAAAACAATGCGGGTTACTCATATATGTACAAATGTATTGGTGAAAGTAATCACTTATTTTTTTCGCCACTTAAATATTTTTTTTTCAATGACATATAATTTATCAAAGATTTCATCATCAGCACTTTTATTCATTTCAAAAAACGCCTGGAACTTCTCAATAGAATTTAGTGCATCATTTTTGGTAATTGGTAGCCTCTCTCGTCTGCATTTTCTTGGCTTCTTATTTTTCTTGGTCGGGATTGTCCAAATTTTCATTGTCACCTGGCGTTTTAGGTTTTTAGAATATACTGTTTAAATGTTGGAAGATTCTCATAAGTATCTTCAAGCACTCTTCCCCAATCCTGTAGCTGAAGTCCGAGAGTATCTGTTTCGGATTCTATTTGCACATCATCATCATCATCATCATCATCATCATCATCATCAGCCGTGTTTTAAAGTGTAAACATGTGCTTACTGTTTACACTTTAGCTTCCAATCAAAACAAAACAAGCCCATCTGTCCCTTCACGCTGTCTTAGTATGTAGTAATGGAAATTCCATTTATAGAGGTAAATAGAAATATTGCCCCATTTACAGAGGCAATTTCCACAAAAATTTATTCCACTTATAGAGGTGAAACCATTCGAGTTAAAGAGTTTATTTTAGGGAAAAATCACAACAAGTTTTGTACCATTTATGTAGATTATGCAGGTAACACTGTACTGTTTTTATTATTAAGGAGTTTATTTAAATTAGTCTTTAAATAATTAGAGTCTTTTAAAATATTTCAATATAGTTATTTTTTAAAAACATAACTAACACTACATTTAATGAATAAAATAAATAATTTGCCATTTCAAACAATTGTTTGCATCAACACACCAGGCCTGTTAACGCTCATTAAACTAGTATCATTACTTTTTTTTCCCTCTATATATATCGTTATTTTCAAATTTAAATAAATTAGTTTCATTACTTTTTTTCTTTAGTCATGTTTAATTCTTTAGTTTGTAATTGGCTTTGATTATAATTAACGAGAGAAAATATTGGAGTAATTGTACATAAAGCTTTATTTTTGTAATTAGAAGTTAGTAGATTATAGTTTATAGATAATGCGAATCATCACATTAATTCATATGTCGTTGTCTTGGTAACGGCGGCGAGTCGCTTACAGTCTTTGTTATTTTGGACTTCAATCAGTGATCACTCATTATGAGTTCCTTTTAGTGTAGACTTGGTCTAGTCTAACATTACTCATTACGAGTTCTTTTGTCACCAATTATATTGTACGTACTGTTCGTGCTTCATGAGCTCCTGGAATTCATCCAGGCATCATCAACATATTTCTACTCAGTGGGAGTATTGACCATCGCCGATCGTGTTGAGTACCTGACGTAACACTTCTAATCAGGTATCTCTCATTAATAATCATAATAAAGGCCTTGTTGAAGAGAAGACGTCGGAGAGATTTTTTTGCCGTCACTTATGGACATTTAAGTCTATTATTGTTTGTATTAAATTTAAATTAATAGTTAATTAATTTGTTTTTTTAAATTATCCATTTAAATTCTAATTTTTAATATTAGGCCTGTGTAATAATTGTTCATTAGTAATAGTTTATTCTTGGTTCTATAAATTTCATTAATCATATGTTTTTTTTTGTTATCTATCACATATAATTCTCTCATTCATTAAATTTAATTTTGTTCATTTCAATATTTCTTATTTTAATCTTCTTTTTTTTCTAACAGCATATTAATCATTTTTTTCTCGTCCATAATTTCATTTACATCTTAAGTGCTCAAAATAAACGGCATTTATTGACACGGGGTCGGAGATTTACATCTGTTGGTTTATTACCATTATGGTGTCGCTCTCCCCAACAAGGCCAGTACTTCAAATCGTATTTGTATTCTCCACTCAGTTGTAACAACTAATAATGATTTTATTATTCAAATTATGTTTATAAATATTATATTATATATTATAGATATTCTGGACAGAATAATGTTATTATTTTTTTTATTACTATTCTATGTATGATCCTAGAGGAGTGCAGTAAGTGTCCAAGAAGTAGGCTCAAAACAAGCCAATAATCAGAACTGACCCGACATAACATTGAATGCAGTGGGACAGACATATTGACCAAGAGATGGAAAGCTATTTGCGTCTGTCGTGTTAATTGAAGATTAAAAAGATATTAATAAATAATGAAGTCAAATTTATTAAAAAAATCAATAAAAATTATATTAATAAATACACAATACATTAATTTACAAAAGACCTTTAAGTTTTTATTATTAGTCATAAAGTCAGTAGTTGTCACAAGAGCCATGTCAAATTTGAAAACAGGGTCTAACCAAAATCTTTCCGCAAAAATCAGTCTTTTTTTCATTTCACTGGGCCAATAATAAAGAATTAAAATTTGGTTAAAAAAATTAATTTCTTATATGTTTGTACTTAATTAGAAGATAAAAAAATTAATCAGAGGAACTAGTGGTTCTACCGTCATTAAATTAATTAATTTCACAAATAAAAACAACTACTTATAATTTATTTTTGAATTAATTGTTATAATTTTTAAATATTTTATCTTTTCTCTTCAAAATAAAATATATATAAAAAAAAAAATTACTGTTTCTAGTTATTACCAGATCATCCGAAGACCTCTTTTTGATAGTTGCTAAGTCGAGGGAAGCAGGCTGAAGGATGAGAGGATCTGACATATCCTGGACAATGTTGTCGGCCAATTTCGCTAACTGAGCCGAAGCTGTCTTCATGTCAGAAACGGGAGTCTCGACAAAACGATCACGCTGGCCACATGTGGCCATCCGTAAGGCCAAACGCAACACTTCCTTACGAGCATTTTCATATTCCGTTTCTCCGCAGAAACCTGGCCTGAAATCATTGATTGATTAAAAATTCTGAGTGGTATATAAAAAAGAAAAAATGTAATTATATATATTATTTTAAATGGATTTCAATTAAGTTCCTGTATTAAAAAAAAAAACTTGTACCACTACAACCCATGAAGGGTCTTGGATTCAGTACATATTAGAGACAGTACTGTTTTTAGGACAATGGTTGTGTAGGGAGGTGATTTGATCATGCTCAACTACCGGGTTTCCCCCCAATTAAGGGTACCCACTTAAGAGGCTGGGTGGGCCCCAGGAGTAGATGAGGGGTCTGTAGATCCCACAGGGTCTATCTGTAGCTGTTAAGAGATTAAGCAATTTATCTGCAACAGGAGGATTTGAACCCGGAACCTTGAGGATAGCAGCTCAGCACTCTACACTCTGGACTGGCCTGCTCTAAAAAACAATAGTATATAAAGTAAAACTCATAAAATTTAAAATAGAGCATAAAATAAACAAATAACCAACAAAAGAAAAATCATAAAATTATACTTCAGCATGGGTAAAGGCTGATAAAAAAAAAAAATTAAAAAAGAATATAGTATTAAGAAGACAGATGAGTAGGAGTAATAATAAAAAGGCCATTGTAATTAAATTAATAAAAATACATATAGAATTTATTAAATTACAATAATTAATTAATTAATTTTTATCTTTTTTCTTCTAGTTTATTATCAAATATTTTTCATATTTATCCATATTTTGTTATCATTATCAAGGAGAGGCAGTTATTTTTTTTTTTCAAATAAACTAAGTATTAGTATTTTAAGGGAAAAAAATTTGGCATAAGACTTGACTTTGACTTGTCATATCATTTCTATTACAATCGGACATAGCTGACGTTAACCTGTTAACCGGGGAATTCTCTTTTAAAATTCCCGCATATAACAGGCGTGAGCTCTTTCACTAGGACGTGTCAGTATGTCATGCCCGGAGAACTTAATTTCATATTATCATTTTTTTTTATTTATGCTTAAAATAAATGAAAAGACTAAGAAATACATACGTTTTCGTTTATAGAATAGATTAGAATAGAAAAGTAACTTTACTCTGGGACTAAGTCCCTTTAGAATAACAGATATGAACAGGAAAAAAAAAACATGATATTTATCTGGCCAGAAGGCTAAATGTTACAAATCATAAAGCGTGAAAACATGACAGAAAACAATTTAAAAAGAAATATATAAACCAAAATAATAGTAAGTAAATAAATAGTACAGATCTTGACAGGATATTAAGCAATTACAGAGAATAGATAAATCCATAGCTTTTGAAATTGAATGCATGAGCTAGCATTCAATAATTTCTTTACATGATGTACAGCTTTTCAAAAAGCAAAATTAAAAGAATTAAATAACACAATGAGTTATTCTAAACACTACATTCTAAGCAAATGACTAACCTGCTTAGAGAGCATCCTTTTGGGAAGCTAGGAGGTGTTGGGAAAGCAAGGATTTAAATGATGATAGTGAGGGACTATGATGGATATTAGGAGGGATTGAGTTCGAATGCTTTAGTTCTTTGTGAACGTATATAGAGATCAGAAAGGTGGGATCTTGTTTTATGGTGTTGAACTGAGGATTTGAATTGGAGGAGACTGTAGATATATGAAGGGTGTTGAGAGTGAATGATTGGTATAAGAATGAACAGAGGAAATATTGTCTTCGGAAGGGAGGGAAGAGCGACTTTAACTCATCATAGAGGTGGGAGACGCGCGATCGCTTCGGAGTACCAAGCACAAATCTTAGAGAGCAGTTCATTATTCTCTTTAGTCTGTCTTCAAGCATTTTAGAGAGGCCTCCATATACCATGCTACAATAGTCAAAGTGGGGGAAGATGAGAGTATATATATATATATTTATATATATATAAGTCGAAGCTTTCTCTTCTTAATTCATCTTGTTCTAGGCCCTTTCCAGCCTCTCCCAATGAAATAAACTCATATTTTTTGTCCACCTCAGTTAATACTTCTAAATCATCCTCTCCCGTATTTTCCCTAGCACCACCTTTCAACCCTGACAACTTTTACTTCGCTGACATTTCACCCAACGACATTATTTCCTCTGTTCTGAAATCCCACTCCAACTCCACAGGCTTCGATGGGATTCCTGTCAAACTGCTAAAATCCAGCCTTATCGATATTATACCTGTCCTACTCTTTATATACAATTTTTCACTGCAAAATGGAGTATTCCCAGCCTCCTGGAAAAAAGCCATAGTCCATCCTATTAATAAATCCTCTAACCCTGTCTCACTCAAAGACTACCGCCCAATCTCAATCCTCTCCAACCTTTCCAAGCCTCTAGAAAGAATAGTCCAGTCACAAATGTCAAATTTCCTCGAACAGTCCAACCTCCTTGACCCACTTCAATCTGGTTTCCGTCCCGGTTTCTCCACACAATCGGCACTTACCAAAATCACCAATGACATACATACCGCTATGGACGACAAAAAACTAACTGTGCTTATCCTTCTTGATTTTACTAAAGCTTTTGATTCCTTGGACCATTCTATCCTTTTTAGCAAACTCAAATCAATGTCCTTTTCTAACAGTTCCATCCGATGGTTCCAATCCTTCCTCTCTGATAGATCTCAAGCAGTTTCTATACCTAATCATCCCCTTTCCTCTTTCCTCACTCTTTCCTCAGGCGTGGCGCAGGGCTCAAGTATCTCTCCTCTTCTTTTCAACTGCTATATCAATGATCTCCCTAAATCTGTTCACCACTGTTCCCATCATCTATATGCTGACGATTTCCAAATATATCTGTCCTTTCCCCCTTCCGAGCTATTTTTTGCGTTCACTAGTATTCAGGAAGACCTAGATAGGATCTGTGCCTGGGCAAAGCTGAACAAACTGGAATTGAACGCATTGAAAACTCAGGCCATTGTTTTAGGTTCCAATTCCCTCCTTACATCCATCCACACCCTCCCATCATTACTCCTAAACGATAATCCTATCACGATTACCTCATCGGTGAAAAACCTAGGCATCACCATCGACCAAAACCTTTCCTGGAAATCCCACATCGCCCAAATATCCCGACGGACAATTAGTTCCCTGAAGTTGTTCCATCGTTCTCGTCATCTCCTTACACAATCTTCCCGTAAGCTTCTCGTATCTTCTCTCATCTTCCCCCACTTTGACTATTGTAGCGTGGTATATGGAGGCCTCTCTAAAATGCTTGAAGACAGATTAAAGAGAATAATGAACTGCTCTCTAAGATTTGTGCTTGGTACTCCGAAGCGATCGCGCATCTCCCACCTCTATGATGGGTTAAAGTGGCTCTTCCCTCCCTTCCGAAGACAATATTTCCTCTGTTCATTCTTATACCAATCCATTCACTCTCAACACCCTTCATATATCTACAGTCTCCTCCAATTCAAATCATCAGTTCAACACCATAAAACAAGATCCCGCCTTTCTGATCTCTATATACGTTCACACAGAACTAAAGCATTCGAACGTTCCTTTCTCGCCCGCTCCACCACAATGTGGAACTCAATCCCCCCTAATATCCGTCATACTCCCTCTCTATCATTATTCAAATCCTTGCTGTACCAACATCTATTAGCTTCCCAAAAGGATAGTCTCTAGGTAGGTTAGTCATTTGCTTAGAATACAATGTATATAATAACTCATTGTGTTATCTAGTTCTTTTAATTCTGCTCTTTGAAAAGCTGTACATCATGTAAACAAATTATTGAATGCTAGCTCATGCATTCAATTTCAAAAGCTATGGATTTATCTATTCTCTGTAATTGCTTAATATCCTGTCAAGATCTGTACTATTTATTTACTTACTATTATTTTTGTTTATATATTTCTTTTTAAATTGTTTTCTGTCATGTTTTCACGCTTTATGATTTGTAACATTTAGCCTTCTGGCCAGATAAATATTATGTTTTTATTCCTGTTCATATCTGTTATTCTAAAGGGACTTTGTCCCAGAATAAAGTTACTTTTCTATTCTATTCTATATATACATGTAGCACAAAGGAAAAGGGCCCAACATATATTTCAAGGACGTATTCAAATGTCCTACCTATACACGCCCAGTTAACAGGTTAATGACCATTTAAATATACATATATATATATTTATTCATATATATATATATATATATATATATATTTATTCAAAATATTTAAAGCCTTTTTTTTTTTATAATTAAATTTTGGGAAAAAAGGAGCATCAGCATCTCATGCATATTTTTATTAATTTTTTTCATATTTCTTAAGTAAAAAAAATGTTAAAAGCCTTTACCATAATTTTAAAAACCCATCTTACATTCAGTAGTAGGGTGACAGTACTGTTTCTAAACTAACAGGTGTGGTGTGTAAGTTCAGATCACACTCAACTGCTAGGTTTCCCCCCTGATAGACCCTAAAAGGTGCTGCCCTAACAGTAAGGTGCACATCCGTGGACTGGGCAGCACCACAAAATAACTTAAAATTGTACCCACCAAATATAATATAATAGAAATAAAAAACAAAGAATAAAATAACAGGTCATTAATAATTATTAGACGAGAGTATGTACATGGAGAAGAAAATTGTCCATGTGGAGGTAAACAAAAATTCTGAAATTATTTATTCACAATTAAAAACCGACATTCAAATCCAAGTAGATGGTTTTCTTCGGGTCTGAATAAACAAGATGCAAAAAATATTTATAACTAAAATAAATGAACAGCAAATTAATATGTAAAAAGAAGAAATAATTGAAATAAACAAGATACATAAAGAATTATATTTTAAAATTTAAAATTCGTTTCGTTGTAAATCCACTGATTCCTGTAGAACAGGTCCGGTAATTAGGACTACACCATGATAAAAGATTAACTTGGAATCCCCATACTAGACTGAAACGACAAGAAACAGCACGTCGTTTCAGGCTACTTCAACATTTACTAGACCAACGCCCTAACCTCTCAATTAATAACAAAAGACTCATATACATGACAATCATTAGGCCTATCTGGACTTAAAGAATAGAGCTGTGGGGCTCCACTAAGCCATCGAATTCCTCTCGTATTCAATCCTTACAATCCAAAATTCTTCGTAAAATCCTCTATGCTCCTTACTTTGTTACGAACAAAGTAATCCATAATGACCTTAATGTCCCATTTGTTGATGATTTGGCCCGAATCCGATATCAATCTTTTCATGACCAACTTCATTCCCACTCAAACCTACTAGTTTCAAACCTAGCAACCTCTTCAATTCCTGATAATCCTCCGAGGCGTCTGAAAACTAGATGGCTTCTTGATCTTCTAAGTTGAACTTTATATTTGAGTATTACCACTGGGTAGTTTCTCTACTTGCCTTTATTTTGGGACATTATTTATTTCAAATAAATTGTAAATTTCAATAAATGCATTTAAAAAATAAAATAAAAACTAGTTTATATGTCTTATATCTTGGATATTGAGGTTTGAAAAAGACCTAGAACATTGGTCGAAACATCCCTTATACTATTTAAGGAATTATTTGTTTACTTCCACTCGGATCATTCCCTTCTCAATAAAATTAAAGACTCATCCAAAACTTACCTGTCTAACCAAGCTATTAAAGGCTTCACAACGGTTACAATTGATGAAATATCAGCAATTATCTGCGTGGACAGCTGCTGGGTATCGGTGTGGCTGTGGCAAAGCTCATTATGAAGGCTGTGTGCCAGGCACGACAACCTCATAGCATGCAACTGTAGATTTTCTCGATCTAATTCATAGTGCTGTGAAATAAGGAGACAATTGTGATTAGGTTATATCTCTCGAAAATGGATTTTAAGAAGTGAGCAATTATTACTTTCCTTACCATCTAGGTAAGGAAGATGTACTCAATTTTGTTATGTCTAGTATTCCATAGACCAGTCTATTATTTATGTTAAATACTGAATAATGTTAAATTGTTTATTAAACTACATTAAATTGAATTTAAATAAATTAAAAAAATTCTCCCAATTAAATACTAATAAAAATAAACACTATTAAGAAGATAGCTTAGCAAGCTTTCCTCATACTTACCCGGTCTTTTTTTAAATTTTAATTATTATACCTATCTGTTAATTTACAATAAATATATATAAACTTAGGAAACACCGAATGAAGTATTTATACACATTTTTATAGTATGGAAAACTCAAAAATAGTGAAGGAACCACTCAACATTAGAACAAAGAGGAAGTCCATCACTGCGTTAATGAAAGAGGTACTTACAATAGTTCAATATAGAAATTTTTGAAGACCACACCGAATGGCAAAATAAAATTATAAACATGAAGTTTGAGCAATATATAAATATATACTCCTAGTTCCATTAGTAAAAATCTGATGTAGATTATTTCTTTGTACTCTTATTAAACTATGTTTTAGAGATATTAGTCCAGGATACATGGTCCATTCTTACACTTGATTAGTATCAACCTGAATCTTCGTGAATAGCTTCATTTCGATGAGACCCCAAACAGTTTCCTGTGCGAAAATTCTCGATTGTGGTAGCTAAGAGAGGTACCAAGGATAAAATATATCGATTTGATGATTCTCAAAAATGTATTACTAACTGGGGTTTTTTTTTGTTAAATCTCAAGATAATTGTCTAAATTATTTGAAAAAATATTTGTCCTATAAAATGTATGGTTTGATCAAGAAGTACCCTCCTTCCATATCGATAACGAGGTCATCAAAAATTATTACTAACCAGCTGTTTTTTTTTTTACTTCTTCTTTTTTGACTTCGTTATCGATACATATTGGAAGGAGGGGACTCTTTGCTCTAACCTTACATTTTGTAGGACAAATATTTTTTCAAATAATTTAGATAATTATCATGAAATTTAACAAAATAAAAAACCCAGTTAGTAATAAATTTTGGAGAATCATCAAATCGACATATTTTATCCTTGCTACCTCTTTTAGAATTTTTGTGCTGGAAATTGTTGGCCATATCATCGAAACGAAGCTATTCACGAAGATTCAGCTTGATACTAATCAAATGAAAAAATGGACCATGGATCCTGGACTATATGTGATCCTGAATGAAATTTTAAAAATCTAAAAAGTATGTACACATCAGTATTACTAAATGAGCATGTACTGGTTACTAACAACAAATATAACTGTTTAAAGCATTGTTAGTTTTGTCAGAAATTTTCATTGTTATAAATAAATTTAGCTATTTTTCCTAAATATCAAAATTGGAATAACACACATGAATATTCCAATTTGTTTCAAAAACATTGATTAAAAAAAAAAACTTAATTAAAAATATTGATAAATTCGAACGGAATACATTATTATTTTATTTGGTCTTACAGTTTTCTTGAACAGAAAAAAAAAGTTACCTTTATTACTTTTTAAAATTTATCTGGTCAATCCAAGTCAATTCTGTGGACGAAATATTTATATCAATTAATGGCTTCAATTCTAATTAACATAAAAAAGCAAAAGCTCAATTGATGCATTAAATTAAGTTTTAATTTCAAATTTAATCTACTCAGTAATCAAATTAATTATTATTATTTTAAGAATATAAGTAGATTAAAGGTCTAAATGTTTAAAACTGGAATTGAGATATAAAACATCTTCTAGAAAATAATTCATTTTAATTCATCTTTCATTCATGATTCTCATCTTTGAAGAGGAGGAAAATTAACAAAAATTTTTTATTGAAGGCAAATAATTCCATTTTTACAACCTATTAGTAATATAAATCATTCATTCATGTGTTGTTAATGATGTTGTTTTTTTAATATAAAATAATTTAATTACTCATAATACATATATTCACTATCAATTTTAATTTCAAATTAAATAAGCTCAAAAAAAAGTTAATATGCTCTTGAGAAAATATCAGAATTGTCTCCATTAATGATCCTGTAAAAAATTGATAAACATATGTAGGAATATAAATCCATCAAAAACATTGAATAATCATTTTAAAAAATGAAAGAAAAATGTAAATACAAATTTACTTAAACCAGCATATAGATGATGTCACCTTATCTAATGCTAAGTATGACTAATAATTTTGGTCTGAGCTAAGAACATTGAAGGTGAAGAAAGTTATAACTTTAATAAATTAAAAATGTATATTTAAGGAAAAATAAAAAGCTAAGTTAAATGAAAATTATATACAAGTTGTACAATAATTATATATATATATATATATATATATATATTTAGATCAACAAAAGAGAAAAAAATGGCAACAGTAAAAAAAACTGAGGATGTATACAAAAAAAGTCTGCAGACAGGTTAGAACATGTCAAGACCTTTAACAAAAAAAAAAAGTTCTTATCACAGATTCATTTTACCTTCTGCACCTAAAGATTAACATTCAAAAATAACTTATGGAACAAATATCGAAATGAGTGTTAATAAAAATTAATTATGACATTCAAGAAAAACTTGACAAATATAATAAACACAGCCAATGCAAACAGGTTTGAATATGTCTAAAATGACTGAATAACAACAAAATCTGTTGTTCTGTTGTTAAGGTACTAAGATTGTTAAAATCCAATAAGCAACAACAGATTAAGATAGACTAGGAGAACCAGCTTAAAAATTTTGAGAAATTTAACAGAATACCTAGAAAATTCATCAATTACCTCTAATCATTTTTATTTTTAATGTCGAATAAAATATTATAATTTTTTCTCTGAGACAATTAATATTGACTTTGATAATCAAGATATGGCATTAACTATTTTTAATTTTTTTTTTCTATTAAACATCTGAAACAAATGTAAATAATTTCAAGAAATAACAACTTTATGGAGGGAAAATAAAAGAGACCCAGGTTTCTTGTTTTCTAAATGCAATGAATGTTTCTGCAACATCAGAAAAATCTTCAGAAACTTCAATGACCTAAAGAAAGGGCAGAAGCCCCAGGATGTTTGCAAGGTCATCAAGACAATATTAATGACCTCAATCTTAGCTATTTTCTCATTCAGAGAAAAGTATATACAGTTTTTTTTTTCCTTCATAACATTAACAGGTACACATCAACAGGGAGTTCAATAACCCCAATGATGGGCAATTAATTTCAGCATTAAGAAGTATTTTACTGACCTTATCAACAATGAAATAACAGCACTACAACTTAGAAGTTTAAATAGTTTTATATAAACAATTTAAAACTAATAAATACTAATTAGTTACTACAAGAAACTGTTTTTAATATTCATACAATGAACTATTCTTTATATCTAGGTTTAATTACGAGACATTGAAGTATTCCAATGCGATTTATATACGAAACTTGTTCGAAAGATAATGTAAAACTATTGACAAATCAATAAAAAGTTTCTCAATTAAGAAATTGTTCGAAAAAACAAAAAATTCACTTAAATAAACATTGAACTACTTACTATATTCCTTAGATGTTCTATTCCTTCAAGTATGATCTCTTGATGTCCAATCTTATGTACACCGAGATGTTCCAAATCATTAGGGCCGAAGCTCAGAAGTTGTTGCCCATCGACCAAATTGTTGAGGAAGGCATGCATGTATGTAAGTAAACAGGAATCCAGTCCTTCAATCAAAACGATAACAAATAATATGTTAATGACAACTTTTGTTTGGCACTGATGTAAATAATAACATAGAACTATCAAAACATTTTGTGACAAGAGGTGGGTTTGATTATGGATACACCATATTGGACAATTACACGTAATGTATTTATTTCCTCTTGTTATATTAATTAGATAATTATCTACCCTTTAGCCATTCCGTAACTTGGTCAGGTTTCCACTCGGCCACGTTAACGTAGGCCATTTTGGCTACGACTGGAGCCTATCTTTCGGCCTCTTTAGTTCGCATCACGACCTTGGCGCTAGTGTTGGATCCCATTATCAAAATGGACTATAAATAAATAATTTTTTATATTTATTAGTTTACATATTATAAAAATATGTTGAGTACAATAAAAATAATACGTCATAAATACGAATTATATAGAAAAAGAGCTTTTGGATTATAAAAACAAATTTTAAAAAATTGAACTCGCGCTGGTACAGTTATAGCTCAACAGATGGCAGTAATGTCGATAGTTCATTCATAACAAGAGCATTGAGAAATCTGAGTTGTAAAATTTAAAAGCAGTTCATTCATATTTTCCATTCGAAGGAAAAATAAGATATATGTTAGGGAAAATGCATATTTATTCCTTTTATAGAATTTATTGTGAGGAAAAATGGTCACTTTAAGACGAATGGTGGGTGTGCTTATCTGAAGACGGAATGCGATTTAATTGAAGACTGACTTGAAAGAAGATATTGTCACGGAATAATGATACACTCCAACTCCATGGTAAATTTCACATTCAACAATTGTATCCAGTATAAAATTTATTACTTTCAATTATTTAGATAATTATAAATGCAAAAAATAATTTAAAATCTAGTTGAAATTCATTTTTTTTTAGTAAGTTGGTTAAAAAATCTAGTCCACGCTAATTGTCTATTATAGGATGTAAATAGTTGGGGGTGCAGTCAAGAAAACACAGCAAATAAGTGAAACTTATTGTATTTTATATGTGCCGACGTTTCGACCTACTGTGTAGGTCATCTTCAGGGCTATAAGAAAATAGACAAAAACAGAATAGACTGTAAAAATACATAAGATAGAGATACAGAAAACATAACAAAATGTAGAGATATAGAAAAATTGAGCAAAAAAAAAATGTGAAGGATAAAGATGATTACATAGTAGATGTATAGAAAGGTGGTAATGCAAAACAAAATACAAAGAGAGAAATGAAGTTAAACAGAAAAATGGTACTCCCCAGGAGTCTATTTTCATTTTTTTTTTTCTCTGCAATACAATTATATCTTTGTTATACTAAGTCTTCGATACTCATTATATTTATATCTTTTTCATTTTATTTTTCTGTTTAACTTCATTTCTCTCTTTGTATTTTGTTTTGCATTATCACCTTTCTATACATCTACTATGTAATCATCTTTATCCTTCACATTTTTTTTTTGCTCAATTTTTCTATATCTCTACATTTTGTTACGTTTTCTGTATCTCTATCTTATGTATTTTTACAGTCTATTCTTTTTTTGTCTGTTTTCTCATAGCCCTGAAGATGACCTACACAGTAGTTCGAAACGTCGGCACATATAAAATACAATAAGTTTCACTTATTTGCTGTGTTTTATTGACTGCACCCCCAACTATTTACATCCTATTATAGTATCTACCAGTCAACGAATTTCTTTCCTGATTGTCTATTGATTATTTATTTCAAATATGATTATTTAAAATATATTTTAGTTCAGACCAAACAAAAAATTTTAATATTTTTTTTTTAAATGTTCGACAAAAAATATTCCAGAATTTATTTTGTTTCCTTGTAAACCGTAAAGATAATATTATAGTCGAGAAAATCTTTTTATTTATTTTTACCGTCCCCGAATTCATTTTGGTTTCGTGTCTCTCTCAAAAGTAAAAAACGGATAGCCCTTGAAGGTTGAAATTTCGTATTTGGAGTTTCGGTCAACCTCGTGCTAGCCTTTTTTTTGTGATCACTCAGTGTTCACCGGGATTTGTACTTTACTTGAAGGGGTATCAGTTCGGGAGGTTGTGTAACTTTTTATCCGTTTCTCTTTTAAATATATTCACTAAAACAAATATATATATACTTAGGAATGTTCGTTGATACGTTCATTTTTAATGAAATGACTACCGAAGTATACACGTTTCCTATAATGAAACTACTTTTCTTCATATAAAAGTCACATTTATTTTTCATTCTTTCATTCATTCCGCGTTTCAACTGGATTTCGAGTCTTGGCCTCCTGTACCAGCTTCCACCAATTGTCTCGATCCTTTGGGGCCACCATCCAATTCCTCACACCCAACATGGACCTAGCATCACTTCATCGAAGCCGAGGTCTTCCTCAGCGTCTTGTTCCATATTTCGCCTCTGTCATTATTTTCTTTTGCAGGTCATTCCCGGTCATCCGAGCAACGTGCCCAGCCCATTTGTTCAGCGTCTCCATACTTGATCCACCTTCACGACTGCATAGATTTTAAGCAGAATCTTCCTCTCGAAAAATTTCAAATTCTTCTCACCAGCTTTAGAAGCAGTCCACGTTTCTGATCCATATAGGAGAAATGGCCGGGTAATTGTTTTGTTTAGAAGAATTTTGGTGTCCTTAGACAAAGCACGGTTACTTAGTATGAACTGAGCCCATGATAACAGCGGCTGGTAGCTTTGACTCTGTTTTATTTCAGCGTCTATTAAGTTGTAATGGATTACTAGGATCCGAGATATACAAGTTCAGAGACTTTCTTAATAGAGTATTCTCTTATTGTGATTTCCTCACCTGGCCTGGGGATTTCCTCTGTGACCATATACTTGATCTTTGCTGCATTTACTTCCAGCCCTATATTTTTTGCTGCTTCTGCTAGTTTTTGGAATCCGTCGGTGATAGCCTGGAGTGAGCCTCCAGCAATGTCGATGTCATCATCGTAACCATTTATTTTTAATTTCGAAAATATTAAAAAGGAATCAAACGAAAACTTAATACTTGTGACTTAACTAGAAGAACTTAACCACCTTTTTATACAATCCTCAGATTTCTATAAAAAAAATCCTCATTTTATTTTTTATCATGCAAACTTATCATATTTACATGAGTGAAAATATGTACGTAAATAGGAAAATTTATTTCTTGGCTATGACTAAATGAAAGTTGTAATTTAAGTTTGCCAAGTTCTTGGCTTCCTCTAAATCAGAGGTTCATAGACTTTTTTTCTCATAGACCACTTTAAAAATTTAGCTGGTTCCGGTGGACCCCTTGCAGCTACATTTCTACCATATTCCCAAAACTCCACAAAAACTGTAAAGATTTAGTAATCATAAGGCGGTCTTACTCTACATGATATGGCTATTTTAACAGAATAGGATTACCTAATTAATTCTTTCAATGAAATAAACAAAGTAACGAGGGTAAATTGATTCTAATTATTAAAACAATTTTTTTGTCACGGCAACGTAGGCCCCCGTCGAGTCTCCCGTGGACACTCTGGGAACTAAGGCTCTAAATGCAAGCCAAGTCCCCAATTCTTTAAAATTAAGTTGTAAGTATTAAATAATAGTTGTAGGAAATTTTATAGAAAATACACTATGGATGGAAATTTCGACTTCTCTTTGCTTCTCATCTGTGGAGGCCCACGTCTCTAGCGTGGTGCTCTCCCAACTGAGCTAACTTGGCTCGCTTGTCGGTCAGACACATCCTTTCTTTTCTCTGATCCCATATCCCCAATTTGCGTGTATACAAGGGGAAGAATGTTCATTGAACATCACTTTATTTAGGATCTTGTTGACTTACGTCATTATATATTATAATTTATTTTATTTTTTATTAATTGTTATAATTTTTAAATATTTATATTTGAAAAGAAGAGATATGTCCAGGACCGGCACTCAAACCTGGGTCACCCACGTCTTTAGCGTGATGCTCTCCCAACTGAGCTAATCCTTGTATTATTAAACATTTTTTACATATAATAACATAGAAGGTGTATGTTATACATAATTACACCATTGTTACTATGTTTTTAGTTTATATAAATTAATAAAAAAGTTTATTTGAAAATAATTAACACTTATCATTCTCTTGCAAAATTCATACACTCACATTACTATTATTGTTTTAGGAGGAAAATGTTCACTATTAACTATCCTCTTTGGAATTTCTTCTTATCGATTGAGGAATGTGCTGCACTGCAACTCCCACTATCTTTAGGATATTGAAAGATATCCCACTTCCTGAAAGATATCCTCGATATGGTTTTGTCTTCTAACATAATTGATGATTAGTTTTATTTTTAATCAGGATTGTTTATAAGGTATTTAAAGGTTGATTTTTTACAAATGTAAAAAAAAAAATTATGGAAGAAATAATGGTCTGGTGGAGGTCGAAAATAGAATCTCATGTTAAAAGGAATTATTATTCATTGATTGAAAAACAACATTTCAGCCTTCGTTGCTGCTCTTCATTCAGGCTATAAAAATAAAATAATTGGAATAAACAAGATACAAACATTATATTTTATAAATTATATATCAAAAGTTATATTTTTATTTTATTTAGTCATCAACAAGGGATCGGTGTACACCTGATATCCGGACCAACCCTCTTTTTACAAATAATACCACTGTTAACTTAATTGAGGTACTCCATTTTAGTAGAAGTACCTCGAGATCATTCCAGAAATAGAAATGAATTGAAACCGGATTTTTTCTGGGGGGGGGGGGCACAACTGACAGACGGGAGAAAAAATCTTAAGAAAAAAATAACTAAGAAATAAACTTGTAGTATTCATATTGGGTTGTCACAAATGAAATGACCGTTTTTAGAACCAGGAAGAAAATAAAAAATTGAGATAAATTCTAACATATTTTTATTCAAAGTATTTACCATAATTTTCGATACACTTCTGTCAACGGCTTACCAAGTTTTCTATCCCAGATTTGAAAAACTTTGAGTCACATGATGAAAGGAGTTCAGAAAATGCATTTTTAATGTTTAAATCATTGGTTGAGCTCTGGGGCTCTACTAAACCATCCAATTCATCTCGTATCCAATCCTTACAATCCAAAATCCTTCGTAAAATCCTCAATGCTCCTTATTATGTCACAAACAAACTCATCCATCATGATCTTAATATCCCATATGTTACTGATTTGGCCGAAACTAGATACCTATCCTTCCATGACAAGCTCCATACACACTCGAATGCTCTAGTCTCTCAACTTGCTTCCCATACTATTCCTGATAACCCTCCGAGGCGTCTGAAAAGAAGATGGCCTCGAGACCATCTACTATAGAACTTTATTGGAGTGCTACCGATGGGTAGTTTCGTCACAAGTGTTTTTCATGTCATATTCTACATTTTTGCACATTTACTTGTTATAATACCATTATAGTTGTAAATATCATTAAATTAAATTAAATAAAAAAAAAATTATTGATAAACAATTTTCCTCGCAAAAAGTTGTCCAAACTCCGAAAAAAGTGGTAGTCTCTAGGGGATAGATCAGGGGAATATGGGGGTGTGGTAAGACTTCATAGCAGCAGCGAGAAGTGAACTTTTTTTTTTTTTCTTAGCACCTTTGGGTTTGAAGGTTGCTAAGTAGGATTTGGGATAGGATGGTGCTGTTCCCGCCTTTACTTCCTCTTGAATTAATTTTTTTCCTGTTACCATAGCAACCTAAGTACTTAAACATCTCCATTTGTTAGAACTTATTTCTTCCTACAACAAGTGGAATCCCGATATTTCGTATCCCGATTATTCGTATTTCCGGCTAATTTGTACAAATTTGCCGGTCCCCAGAGAAAATCCCGATAAATGGTAAAAAATCAATGCATTTCAGACCCCTCGGTAATTCGTATTATTTTTATGCTCGAGGTCACTTATAACGTCATATAATTCGTATTTCCAGCTTTAAAATCTCGTTACTTAGTACTGTTTTCGAAAGGGAGGGAGAGAACAGTGAAACAGATATGCCAGGGAGCAGAATGAGAATAAATCCTTTCTAGGAAATCACTCAATTTGTATTGTTTTTATACACAAGTATGTTTGTACTGTTCAGAGGCACAGTAGATCCTATCGTTTTTTAGGAGAGAGCGAGTGAGAGATACAAGTTTTCTAAGAAATCTCGTAAGTAATTCGTACTGTTTTCACTCAAATTAAAATTAGTCAAGTAGAGAGGGGAAGTTCTAGGAATTTTATTAAGCTTTTCTTACAATCACACTTTTATTTACAATTCAGTCTCGTTTTTGTTACCGTTGTGACACGTTATCATGCCTCCAAAATACGTTAGCCTCTCTATTGAAGAGAAACGACAAATCCTAAACGCCGTGACCAGTGGCTGTAAACTAATTGACGTATCCAAGCATTTCATCGTCCTTGGTTCCACGATCACATCAATTTTAATGAAAAAGGACAAAATCACTTCCCAGACTTGTAGAGAACCTAAAAAAGTGGTTCGTACAAGCAAGGAATTCAAATGTACCAGTTGGAGGTAATATTTGAAGGGGAAAAGCCCGAGTTTTCACAGAAAAGTGGGAATTGAAGACTTTCCTGCAAGTAATGGACGGTTCGATAGATTCAAAAAATTGTATTGATACGTTTTTTATTTTTTTTATTTTGTACTCCCGATAATTGGTATTCCCGATAATTCGTACCAAATCTTCAGTCCCTTGACCATACGAATTATCGGGATTCAATGTATTACCAAAATTTCACCCTTTTATATTTATATGTAATGTATATATCTCCTGTCACGAACTTAAAATACTGGCTATGTTTTATTTCGATAAATGACCGTGATATTTTTTTGCAAAATTATTTTTTGTTTTAACCTGCTGCATTTTTGATATGTTGTAAGGGCATTTCTTAGCAGTGTAAGTCCAAATTTGCGCCCGAAAGAACGGATGGTGAAACTTTTGGTGGCCGAAAAACCGCAGAAGTTTCTGAGTTATTTCAGTTTTAGTGATATTATTATAATTTATAACAATATTACTACCCATAATTAAAAATAAACCATTATATACCTATGTAATATATATATCTCCTGTAACGATGTTTGACCGGGCTAATCTCCGAAACTACTGGACTGATTTTAAAGAAATTTCTAGTTTCCATGTTCATTTTACTTTTCTACCTGTTACACTCTAGATTTATATCTTTACTTTCTACTTTTCTTTTTCCTTTATTTACTCTTTGATATCATTTTTGTTATATTTTCTTTGATTTTACTTATGTAAACTCCCAAGGAGTCTATTATCATACATTTTTTATATTTTATCTATATTCGACTATCTTTTCCATAATTTTACATCTCACCTCTGATGTTTATACTTTTTCTTTTTGTAAACTTTCTGTTTACTTCCTTCTTTACCTTAGTAAATTTTACATCACCACCTTTCTGTACATTTACTCTGTAATATTTTTATACATATATATCCCTCAATTTTTTGTTCATAATTTCTATTACTCTACATATTATTTGTATTATCATTTACTTGGTACTGCAATGTATTTTTATAGTTTTGTCTGTTTTTCTTTCTAAGGCCTGAAGATGACCCACTTTGTGGGTCGAAACGTCGGCACATAATAACTAAGTACCCACTTATTTAGTGTTTTCATTTGACTGCACCCCCAACTATTTACATCCTATACATTATATACCTCATTAATTAAACTAATGTTTATATTTTATCAGAAGCGAGGGGATGGTTGACTGGAAGATAGACGTAAGGAAGAAAATAGTTGGGGGTGCAGTCAAATAAAAACACTAAATAAGTGGTTACTTATTTAATTATGTGCCGACGTTTCGACCCACTTTTTGCGTCATCTTCAGGGATAAGAAAGAAAAACAGAAAAAATACAATGAATACAATAAAAATACATTGAGGACTAAGTATATGATAAATGAGAAAAAATATATATGTAGAAATTTAGAAAGGGGTAGGTAGAAATTTAGAACAAAAGTGAGGGATATATATGAATAAAAAAATTACAGAGAAAATGTACAGAACAGTGGTGATGCCAAAAAGATTTTTTTACAAAGATCAAAGAAGGAAGTAAACAGAAAGTTATTTAAAAAAAGAAAAAGTATAAACATCAGAGGTGAGAAGTAAAATTATGGAAAAGGTAGTAGAATATATATAAAAAACTATAAAATGTAAGATAATAGACTCCTAGGGAGTTTACATAAGCAAAATGAAGGAAGGTATAGCCAAAATGATATTAAAGAGTAAATAATGGAAAAATAACAGTAGAAAGTCAAGATATAAATATAGAGTATAACAGTTTTTAAAAAAAGCATACATATAGTATGAAGTGGTATAAATATATGACGTAAATATACAAGGAACGTATAGAAATATAAGTAACAATATGGTATGAGCATGGAAATAGAATAAAATATGATGAAATAGTCATGTTAAATGCTAATGAAATCTCAAATAATCATAACATATGATGGATGGATGCCAAAAAGTTAATATGAGAAAAAAAAGGTAATGTCTAAATTTCTACATATATATTTTTTCTCATTTATCATATACTTAGTCTGCAATGTATTTTTAGAGTTCTGTTATTTTTTCTGTTTTTCTTTCTTAGCCCTGAAGATGACCCACAAAGTGGGTCGAAACGTCGGCACATAATTAAATAAGTAACCACTTATTTAGTGTTTTTATTTGACTGCACCCCCAACTATTTTCTTCCTTACGTTTATATTTTATCAATTAAGAATTTTGTATATTTCTTATTTATAATATATAATCTACTTAGACATAAGATGAATAAAATGTAAAATCCAAAATCTATTTATTATAATTTTTTAATCATTGCCTTAATCATGCTGAGGGCAAATCTTTTCTCTTCAAAATAAAAATATTCAAAATCTATTTAGTTAATTTTTTTCATTCAAATTTTAACGTAATATTTTTTTAAACTATTATAACAGCCACAGCAAAGCGTGGCCGGGTCAGCTAGTTATAACATAATATAATATTATATTTGTAAAGTGTATGATATGTATAGATTATACAATATGTTTTTTAAATAATTTTCTCCTGGTTACCAGATTGAGAAGTTGAATTCAGAATTTATCCGACAACAAGAGGAAGCTATAGCGAAGTGGATTATAAACTTCCGCGATGAGAGGCGATGGTGGACCAGTTCTTCCACTGACGTGTTCTACTTCCCGACATGTTTTGACGAGTCGTTCCTCAATCACCTTCAATTAGCTCCCTCATTTCAACTAGTGACCTACTTCTGTTTTTACAAAAGTAGCTATTATTATTATAGGTTATTACAAAAATATTGACCAACTTCTTCATTACCTTAAAAAAAAATTATTTATCTGTTGAGCAAGTTGTCGCTTCGAGGTGAGCTACAAGTTCTAACTTATCATTCGTTTTATTTTTAATATTTTCCAAAAATAGGAACTTGTCTCTTAGAGGTATGGTTCTTCCGATATTACCGATATTTTTTCTTTCTATACCCATATATTTACTCGATATTTTTATTTCGATGTATTATCGATATCGGTAGGGACTTGTTAATATCGATTCATTCGAATAAGTGAAAATCAAGAATACAAAAGATCGACTAAAAATGGATGAAATCTTATTATTAATCTTATATACATAATAATACTGTATAAAAATGTAGTGTAATATTTTTTTAATTTAATTACATGCTCTCCGTTATAAACCTGCGACTTCCTGCCCCCCTGCATCGTTTAATAACATCCCTCTAAGTCCTGTAGAACAGATCCGGTACTTAGGACTACACCTTGACAAACGCTTAACTTGGAATCCTCATACTAGACTGAAACGACAAGAAACAGCTCGCCGTTTCAGGCTACTTCAGCATTTACTAGATAAACGTTCTAAGCTCCCAATTAACTACAAGAGACTCATTTACATGACAATCATTAGACCCATCTGGACTTACGGAATAGAGCTTTGGGGCTCCACTAAGCCATCGAATTCCTCTCGTATTCAATCCTTACAATCCAAAATCCTTCGGAAAATCCTTAATGCTCCTTACTTTGTTACAAACAAAGTAATCCATAATGACCTTAACGTCCCGTTTATTGCTGATTTGGCCCGAATCCGATATCAATCTTTTCATGACAAACTTCATTTCCACTCAAACCCACTAGTTTCAAACCTCGCAACCTCTTCAATTCCTGATAATCCTTCGAGGCGTCTGAAAAGAAGATGGCCTCGTGACCTTCTAAACTGAACTTTTTAATTTGAGTACTACCACTGGGTAGTTTCTCTACTTGTCTTCTCATGTCAATGTATTCACTCATTATATTTACTTGATGTATTTTGTATACAGTTGTAAATTTCAATAAATAAATTTAAAAAAAAAAATTACATGCTGAAATAGTTGTTTTTTTTTGTTCAAATAAATTTCAAAGTTTTATGGAAAATAATTTAATTTGTTAATTTCATAATACTTGGACGGTTTGAGTACAGATTGGGTTCTTCCGATACCCAAAAATATAGATTCTAAGCGACATATCGGAATAAAATATCGATATTTCGATAATATCGAAAGAATGTGGTACCATATCTGAGATGTTCGGAGTTTACTCCTTAAGATGCGATTTTCATATTTAGCCCGCGGTATGAAAATTTTATGAGGAAAATCGAGTTTTAACTAAAAGTGGCCCGTTATGTTCCATTATCGATAAGATTGTATTATTTGTTTTAAATAATAGATAGAAATTAAAAGTTAAATTCCGGGACTCAAAACATTGTATGACCGAAGTTATAGTGAAAACAGGTTAGTTTTATGTTTCACTAAATTAATAATAATAATAAAGACTTTATTTATTCCGGGACAAGTCCCTTTAGAATAACATTACAGGAATAATGAATAACCTAAATGTCTTAGAGTAAAATAGATTACATTTAGTTAATTAATTACAATTAAATTAATAAATGAAGAATAAATAAAAAAATAATTGAAAAAAATTATCAATTACCTCCTAAACCAATATTTAAAGACAACTATTTCCTATAAAGGAAAAAAAAAAATAAAATAAAAGAGAATAGCAATAAGATAACAATGATTATAGAGAGAGAAACAATTGATAGTCATATATATATACAATTTTGTGAAAAACAAGATAACAACAAAACATGGAATAAAATAATGAAAGAAAAAATATAACCAATACTAACTATTATAACTATTAAAGCTATTATAAATATTAAATATAAAAATATTTGTCTGGAAGTGTGAACAGAGAAAGCTAATGTATATATATGCACACCTAAATCACAGACGTATTCACATATACGATTTTGCAGATACATACATATATATAAAATAAATCATTCATCCATCATTTAGAAAACCTTAGTCTCAAAACTAAACGTACTTCCGATTTTTTGGGGATTTTAAGGAAATTAGGAGATTGAATATACGGGATTTAAAAGTTGAAAGGTTATTGTAATGACGAATAGAAGAAGGTATTGAGTTCCAAAGAGACGAGGATCGGATAAGGAAACATCTGTCAATTAACTTCAATTAGTGTTTTAATATTTGATATTTCTTTTTAAAAAGTGTTGTATTTGGATCATACAGAATAGATTTAAGACTAAAGTGATAAACCATCCATAATGACCTGAACGTTCCATATGTTACCGATTTAGCCCATTCCAGATACCTATCATTCCATAATAAACTCCAGGCCCATCCAAACCCACTAGTTTCCATCCTTGGTTCCAATTCCATCCCGGACAATCCTCCTAGGCGTCTGAAGAGAAGATGGCCTCGAGACCTTCTATAATAGAAATGTAATTAGAGTGCTGCCAATGGGTAGTGCCTCTACACGTCCTTTCATGCATTTATTTATTCATACAGCCCTTGTACTAGATGTATATATTACAGTTGTACAATTCAATAAAATAATTTAAAAAAAAAAAGTGATAAAAGTGCTGGTTTCACCGCCAGCCGTGGGCGAAGCGTCAACTTTTTCGCAGGCGGTATGTGATATGGAGTCGGACAATTTAAACTTAAGTTCTAATAATAATAATATTAATATTGTGATTCCTGGGAGCTTGTTACTGGTCGAAAACGACCTTTACTAATTGAACCGGACCTTACTAGACAGAAACGACAAACGCCAATTCCAACACACAATAAATTTCAAGTCCTAACCTCAACACCGGACGAACAATTAGAAAATACCACAAAACTAGAAACCGCCCACACTTTCCTAGAAGAAAAAGCCGGACCAAAGACTTTTACAGTCATATCTACACTGAAAGGTGTAACTGTTTATCCAGATACACCCGAAACTTATCGAAAATTAAATGCAAGCCTTAGAAGTGAGTGGGCGGATTTTCATACTTTTCAGCTCCCACAGGACAGATGCCCGAGGATCGTGATTACGGGCCTCCATCACACTACGCCGATTAGTTGTTTTTAGTACTGAAACAGAAAGGTCACGAAGCTTCAAATGTAATCAACGTTATATAAAGATTCAAAAAACCTCTTCCAATGTTCTTTGTGGATATTACCAAAGAAACATTAACAGAGAATGTTTATGATATAAAATCAATATATTGATACAAAAATAAATATCGAGGAACCGCGAAAAAAAAGACATCCCGGAATGTTTAAAGTGTCAACAGTATGGTCACAATAGAGGTTACTGTAAACACCTACCAAGGTGTGTAAGGTGTGGCGGAAACCATGACATGTTCTTGTACTAAAACAAGAGAAACACCTGCTACCTGTGCCAATTCCGGCGGCCAACGCCCTGCCAACCATAATGGTTGCCGAACACTGAAGAACCTCAGGACTCAGCGCAGCTCGAGGAATTACCACCAGCGGCCTACACTAGCTCAACCGACTAGGACAATCAGAGAATGACGTCGGATCTCAGCAGATACTAAGGAATAAACCGGTAACGAAGTCGACACCACAACAACATTATGTTCGAACAGGTATGATGAATAACATTACTCAGCCAGTACCCTCCCCCCTGTTGATAATGCTCCTCCTAAAGTTTTTCAAATTTTAAATGGCCTAAATAACCTTATCCACCCTCATATTATTCTCTTCCAACAACTAACTCAAGTTACACAAGCCTGGACCACAGCCGTGCCTAATTTTTCAACAGCTGGCCCTTTGTCAATTCTCCTATGGAACGCTAACGGACTGATGCAACACAGGACTAAACTTGACTTATATTTACATGAAAAAAGGACAGACATAGCACTTATCACTGAAAAACATCTTACATCACGATCTGAAATATTTATTCCAGACTATACTATTTACAGGACTGATCACCCAGACAAAACGGCTCTCGGAGGCACCGCCATTATCATCAAATTAAAACACAATCCTATTCACTTACCCATCACAGCACACATACACTCAATTGGGATTACGTTACATACAAAACAGAAAAACATAACGTTCGCTGCTGTGTATTTCCCCCTAGGCACAAGCTTACATCTTCGATCTTTTCTGAGTTTTTTAAACGTTTAGGTCGACGTTTTATCGCAGGTGGTGATTTTAACGCGAAACACCAATTCTGGGGTTCAAGATTGTGTACCCCAAGAGGTAGGAATTTGTGATATGCTCTTCATGAATTTTCATTAGATAGAATAGAATAGAAAAATAATTTTATTCTGAGACCAGGTCCCTTTAGAATAACAGAGATGAACAGAATTAAATAAATATATATCTGGCCAAAGGCCTTCTCCATGTTTTGGTAGAGAATCAGAAAATGTAATACAAAATTATAATTAAAGAAACAGATAAATTTACAAATTATAAAAAGAAATAGGCTTATGGAAAAATAAGTGAATGAATAATAGCATCTAATAATACAAACAATGGTATAATTATGAATGAGGAATATTTACAGTAGTTCATCAATCGATCAAGTTGAATATATCTATAAATTATTTATTGATTATAAAGCATCTGATTGGGAATTTAGAAGATGTAGGAAAAGTTTGGATTTAAATGAGGTTAAAGAAGACGCATGACGGATATCGAGTGGGAGTGAGTTCCAAAGGGAGATAGAACGGGCGAGAAAGGAACGCTCGAAAGTTTTGGTTCTATGGGAGCGGATATAAAGATCGGAAGGGCGAGATCTTGTGCCCTGGGATTGGATAAAGGATTTGAATTGTAGGAGACTATAGATATAAGACGGATGTTGTGAGTTAATCGTTTGATATAAGTAAGAACCAAGGAAATAGAGTCTACGGATAGAAGGGAAAAGCCATTTTACCTCAGCGTATCGGCGAGACACATGATACCTCCTCTGGGTGTCGAAGACGAATCGAAGCGTACAGTTCATAATTCGCCTCAACCTCTCCTCGAGCCTATTCGAGAGGCCACCACATGCCACACAACCATAGTCAAAGTGAGGAAAGATAAAAGAAGTGATGAGGAGCTTACGGATGGGTAGTGTTAGAAGATGGCTGGAACGGTGGAATAACTTTAGAGAGCTTATTGCTCGGCGGGAAATTTGGGAAATGTGGGGTTTCCATGAGAGGGATTGGTCGAAAATGATCCCCAGGTTTTTAAGAAAAGGACTGAAGGCAATAGGGTGATCATTTAAGGTTAATTGGGTAAGTGACTTGATAGATTTAAGAAGGATGTTGGGACCGATTAGGATGGCCTGATTTTTCGCAGCATTCAACGACAATTTATTCAAGTTTACCCAGGAACTGATCCTATCTAGGTCATCTTGAATATTGGCAGATGCAGCTATTATCTCAGTTGGTGGAAAGGACAAATAGATCTGGGAATGGTCGGCGTACAGATGGTGGGAACAGTGGAGGATTGATTTGGGAAGGTCATTAATGTAACAGATGAAAAGGAGAGGGGGAATTCCTGTGAACATATCAAACCATAAATTTTGTAGGACAAATATTTTTTCAAATAATTTAGATAATTATCTTGAGATTTAACAAAAAAAAAACACCAGTTAGTAGTAAATTTATGAGAATCATCAAATCGACATATTTTATCCTTGCTACCTCTGTTAGCTACCACAATCGAGAATTTTCGCACAGGAAATTGTTGGGCGTCTCATCAAAACGAAGCTATTCACGAAGATTCAGCTTGATACTGATCAAGTGAAAAAATGGACCATGGATCCTGGACTAAAATATTATTAATGATGAAAACAAAATATAATATACTACAATAAATAAAGTTGTTCGGGTTTTCACTCGGAAAACTCCTATGTGCAGGGTATTAGTATTGAAAAGGGAAAAAGAGACCTTAAATAAATGTTAACTAGTGGAAAAATTCCGACAAAAAGCCCATAAGTCTCCTAACTAAAACAGAAACTGACAATAATTGCATGAGAGTTGCAGCAGTTGCATTGGAGCCTTTGGAGGTGGTGGGATGTTTCCTGGGTGGATTATTCATGTTTTCCTTTGCTGTTATTTTCTCAAGTTCTACCCTCAGGATGCCTGAATAGGCGAAATATTGGACAGATATTTTATATTATGTTTTAATTTGGTGGGACTTAAGGGCTTTTCGTTGGACTTTTTCCACTAGCTTATTATGGTATTAGGCTTTATTTACCACGGGTAAATATTAAGTGTGAAAATAAGCAGTTTTTCGAGGAAAGATAATAAAATATTAACGATATAAAACGATGAGCATGATCACTTTCTGGATATTTTTTCTTTCATAAGAAGGACACTTGGAAGCTGATCCCTTAGTCTAGGAAAGACACCTGAAGCTATCCTTTTACTAAATATATATATAACTTATACATTTCCAGGAACAAAATATAAAAAAAGGAAAGTAAGGAAGAAACGACTCACACGAGAACTGGTTTAATACTGACTTTATTCCTATCTTGATCCTCTATTTATAATAGCTAAGAGCTGTTTACAATACCAGTTTGATATTAGCGACTATTCAATCATCATTGTTGTCTTAACTTATATATATATATATATAAATATATATGTGATTTTTTTTGTTATGGAAACGAATTTTTTTGAAAAATTTATTTATTGATATTTACAACTGTATTAAAATAATACATCAAGTAAATGGGCTAAGCGATACATAATGACATGTGAAAATGACAAGTAGAGAAACTACCCACTGGTAGTACTCAAATCACAAGTTCAACTAAGAAGTCACGGGGCCATCTTCTTTTCAGACGCCTCGGAGGATTATCGGGAATTGAAGAGGAAGCTAGGCTTATATGGCCGATTTTATTATATGGCATAATAAAATATAAGAATGGAATAGATAAAGAGAAGTAGAGACTATCCAGTGGTACTACTCAAATAAAAAGTTTAACCCCTGGTCTCGAGGCCATATTCTTTTCAGAGGCCTCGGAGGTTTATCAGGAATTGAAGATGAAGTTTTGAGTGGAAATAAAGTTTGTCATGAAAAGATTTATATCGTATTCGTGCTAAATCAGCAACAAATGGGACGTTGAGGTCATTATGGATTACTTTGTTCGTAACAAAGTAAGGAGCATTGAGGATTTTACGAAGGATTTTGGATTGAATACGAGAGGAATTCGATGGCTTAGTGGAGCCCCAATGCTCTATTCCGTAAGTCCAGATGGGTCATGTAGATGAGTCTTTTGTAATTAATCGGGAGTTTAGAGCGTTTGTCTAGTAAATTTTGAAGTAGCCTGAAACGGCGAGCTGTTTCTTGTCGTCTAAATGTCTAAAATGAGGATTTCGAGTTAAGGGTGTGTCAAGGTGTAGTCCTAAGTATCGGATCTTTTCTAGAGGAATCAGTGGGATGTTATTAAACGGTACATGAGGAGAGGAAGTCGTTGGTTTACGCAGGATGGTAAAGGTAATTTGATAGTATTTCGGCGAATTTATTTCATCTTCCAGTTTTTACAAAAAAACTAAGGCCAGATTTAGATTCAGCACATAAAAATATATAAAGATCAACTGTTAAGTATGGACCATCAATTCTGGTATAAAGGCCCGATGGTACAACAGTATATTATCAGGGGTAGTTTATCTAAAAGTCTTTGTTCATTGAAATAGGATATCAGTCCTGGGGGAGTCGGCCATGTATGATTATGTACGCTATTGCTAAACTTCAACGACAAACCCGTTCAAAGACCATTCACCTTCCATTGGCTATCGCAGGGCAAATGTTGAACTGATAAAAGTTCAACGAAAAAGTATTTTTTTCTTTAATCACGATTCTTTCGATATTATTTTAAATTATTTTTTGAGAATCAGAATTATTACGTAATGTCGAAAGCAAAGATATATCAGATATCTATAACTCTCAGGCTTGGGTGGACTGCCGAAGCATGCATCTAGGATTACTATAGTTAACAAACAATAGACTTGACTGGTAAAAAAAAGTCATTGTAATATTGAAAGACATAAAATAATCATCCAGAAAGACTTACTGACATGAGCTACCTAGATTGACTATTAACTATCAGCTAACATAGCAACTTCTATGTTATCTTTACTCTTAACTATACATACCCTGTTACCCTCCTCTCTCTCTATCTATCCTATTATCCAATCTATCTCTTGATATCTACATTCTTTAACTCCCTAACCATGTTACAGCTGGTATATAAAACAAGAGGGGAGGTCATGGAAGGTTAGATTGATGACAAGATGAAAGAAACGACCTAACTTCCTCGGTTAAAAATGCAAATTATAAACAAATTGTTATTATTTTATTGTTAGTTTAATATTTTTATTTATTTATTATTTTGATGGTGAATATTTTTATTTTGAAGAGAATAGATTTTTCAAATTTTGAGCCTGAAAAATAAATTGTCATAATTATAATTAAAACAAAATAAACATAATAACAGTAATCAAAATAAAAATTATATTCAACTAGCTTTTGCCCGCGATTTTGTTCGCGTTGATTTGAAATAGAAATCGATGATTAGTTTAAACGGAGAGTGAATTTTGAAATCCATAAATGAACTCCATATTATAAACAATGACTTAGAGCATTTTGATAGATTTTAATAAACTGGTCTATTAAATATTAAATGCCATAATTACAGAACTATCGATAAATTTTCTATTGAAATCCACCATATAATATCAACACACGAAGAAACAAAATTAACAAATAACAAATAAGAACAACACACTGTTGCTGTTAGAAATATGCCTGTTATCAAATGTAACTGCTTGCGAATGCGTACAACATTGGTCTTTTTAGGTGGTGGATTTAATACACAAGTACCAAATTATGTATTACACATAGAATTACTATTGCAAGGAAACCAAAAAATAATTGATAGGCGCATTAGACATCTCTATTACGAGGACAATTATAGCTCCGGACATCGCTACTTATCTAAGACAAAAAGAAATGCAAAAAAATCATCTTCCTTCTTAATCTGGAGAATAATGAAGAACTATTAAAATTAAAACTGCATATTTTTGGAGCTGAAACCTCACTGGAGGCCAGGGCACGAAGTACAGGTTCAATGTTCACGGAGTAGAGGGGATGGAATAATTATTAAATATATATATTCTTTTATTGCATTATCAACGTTATAAAAACCTATTTGATGAAGTTAAATTTACGTAACTTAATGGATGGGTTATTTAACATAAATTTGATTTACTATACCATTTTAAAAGTACTTTATTTCTGATTGTCAATAGTAAAACTTGTTTAATTACCTTATTTTAATAGTAGAATTCTTTATTTTATCTTAATATACTGTTCAACTTTTGTTTTAATAGTTAAATTATAAACTGCAGCGAATTGTGCAGTTAGAAATCCGGAAGCTAACTAAAAGGTACGAAGTACAGGTTCAATGTTCACGGAGTAGAGGGGATGAAATAATTGTTAACTTTATATATTCTTTTATTGCATTATTAACGTTATAAAAACCATTTCATGAAGGTCAATTTACCTAACTTAATGGATAGTTAGTATAACAGACATTCGATTTATTAAACTATATTAAAAGTACCTTATTTCTAATTTTCAATAGTAAAACTTGTTTAATTACCTTATTTTAATAGTAGAATTCTTTATTTTATCTTAATATACTGTTCAACTTTTGTTTTAATAGTTAAATTATAAACTGCACATTAGAAATCCGGAAGCTAACTAAAAGGTACGAAGTACAGGTTCAATGTTCACGGAGTAGAGGGGACGAAATAATTATTAACTATATATATTCTTTCAATGCATTATCAATGTTATAAAAACTACTTCATGAAGTTAAATTTACCTAACTTATGAATGGTTAATTTAACAGACATTCGATTTATTAAACTATATTAAAAGTAACTTATTTTTAATTTTCAATAGTATAAATTGTTTCATTACCTTATTTTAATTGTATAATACTTTATTTTATCTGAATATATTGTTCAACTTTAGTCTTAATAGTTGAATTATAAACTGCAACGATGTGCGCAGTTATGGAGCTGGGCCTGATCTGGGGGTAGTAAGGTCGAGGAGGAGAGGGGTTATGAAAATAATTAAATGTATATATTCTTTTAGGGTTACATTAAAACTTGAAAAATTTATCTACATAAATTTTACCCACAACTTAAAGATTGATTAATTTAACAGACAAAAGATTTATTTAATAATTCAAAATGAATCTCATTTCTAATTTCCAGAAGTAATTACTTGTTCATTACATTCTCTTATAGTTGAATACTTTGTTTTTATTTTTACTAGTCTATAATTTAGTTGTAGAAATGTTATATTATAGTTATACAATTACATTATTGTTATAATAAACTGAATAATGGTACTAATTTAATTACAGATTAGTTAGTTTAACTACCTGTAATTTACCTGTTAAATATTAAAAAAATAAACCCTATGTAATTTTTAAAAGAACTCCATATCGAAATTTCTGCAGAAAACTTTACTTGTACTTCTAAATACTCAAAAAACTGTTATTGAATTGTAAGAATTACTAAATAAAGATATAGCAATACAATTATAAATTTTAATGACAGTTTGTTTCACCAGGCAGAAATAATTATTTCATAGAAATTTACTAAAGGACTTATTTGTGACTTGTGATTGAACATCCTGAATATTCGTGTAGTGAATTTTAATTCACTTGTTTAATGACTGCTACTACCATCTATCATGGGCACTAATTAACAAAAGAAGTTTACTGTTGTTCGTGTGAGTAAAGGATTAGTATGCAATGTTATTGGATTTATTGAAAAGGATTACTTAAAACAACTGTTTCACTTGTCGTACGGCAGCAGGGAGAAGTGAACTATGTGATATCTATAACTATGATTTGTTTTGTTCAGCGAAAATATCTAGATTTCCACCTTTTTCACCCCCTTATGGGTAGAATTTCGGAAAATCCTTTCTTATCGGATGCCTACGTCATACAAAGAACACACCCTCCAAGTTTCAGCTCTCTGCGATCAGCGGTTTAGGCTGTGCGTTGATCCGTCTGTCAGTCAGTCATTCAGGACAAAGCATTTTATATGTATAGACATTCAGATGCTAATGTAAGAAAAGTATGATTAATTGATCACTAAGTGATACTGGATGATTGGTTTTCGACACTTGATAATTGGTGGTCGCTGATCGATACGAAGTACTTGGTACTCGGTATTCTATATCTTCATGAAGCCCTTTCCTCCGCGCCTGATCCTAAATCCAAATGGCAAATCCTTCGGAAACTCTCACTTTACAAATCCCCTTCCCCTGTAATCTTTCCGGTTTCACCTGATGAATTGAACACCCATTTTTTGTCTTTCTCGACCAACTCACGATCCACTTCTCCTACTTTCGCAATACCACCTTCATTCAACCATAACAACTTCTATTTCTCCGACATTTCGCCCATTAACCTTATCTCCTCTTTATTGAAATCCCATTCTAATTCCATCGGTTCTGACAGCATTCCCGCCAAATTGTTAAAAATATGCATCCCCGAAATTCTACCTGCTCTTCTCTACATTTACAATTTTTCCCTTCAAAACGCAGTTTTCCATTCCTCCTGGAAAAAAGCAATAGTCCATCCTATTAACAAATCACCCAATCCCTCAAACCCAAATGATTTTCGGCCTATCTCTATACTCTCTAACCTTTCCAACCCCCTCGAAAGAATAGTTCAATCCCAAATGTCAAATTTTCTTGAGCAGTCCAAACTCCTTGATCCACTTCAATCAGGCTTCCGGCCTGGCTTTTCCACTCAATCTGCCCTCGTTAAAATAACCACCGACATGCACACTGCCATGGACGAAAAAAAACTAACAGTATTAATTCTACTCGACTTCTCAAAAGCTTTCGATTCGCTGAACCATTCCATCCTTTTCTCTAAACTAAAATCTCTTTCCTTTTCCAACAGCTCCATACTCTGGGCCCAAGCTTTCCTCTCAGATAGGACTCAAGCAGTCGCCATCCCTAATCAACCCCTATGCTCTTTCCTACCGCTGAACACAGGAGTGGCACAGGGTTCTAGTATTTCCCCACTTCTTTTCAACTGTTACATTAATGACCTTCCCAAATCAATCCTCCACTGTTCCCACCATCTGTACGCCGATGATTCCCAGATCTATCTGTCCTTTCCTCCATCTGATATAATAGCTGCATTCAACAAAATTCAAGGTGGCCTAGATAGGATCAGTGCCTGGGTAAACTTGAATAAACTGTCGTTGAATGCCGCGAAAACTCAGGCCATCCTAATTGGTTCCAGCACCCTTCTTAAATCTATCAACTCGCTTCCCCAATTAACCTTAAATGATCACCCTATTGCCTTCAGTCCCTCTGTTAAAAACCTCGGGGTCATTTTCGACCAATCTCTCTCATGGAAACCCCAAATTTCCCGCCGAGCAATAAGCTCTCTAAAGTTATTTCACCGTTCCAGGCATCTTCTAACACTACCCATCCGTAAGCTCCTCATCACTTCTTTTATCTTTCCTCACTTTGACTATGGTTGTGTGGCATATGGTGGCCTCTCGATCAGGCTCGAGGAGAGGTTGAGGCGGATTATGAACTGTTCGCTTCGATTTGTCTTCGACGCCCCGAGGAGGTCTCATGTGTCTCGCCGGTACGCTGAGGTAAAGTGGCTTTTCCCTTCTATCCGTAGACTTTACTTCCTTGGTTCTTTCTTATATCAAACTATCAACTCACAACATCCGTCTTATATCTATAGTCTCCTACAATTCAAATCCTTTATCCAATCCCAGGACACAAGATCTCGCCCTTCTGATCTTTATATCCGGTCCCACAGAACCAAAACTTTTGAGCGCTCCTTTCTAGCCCGTTCTATCTCTCTTTGGAACTCTGTTCCTCTCGATATCCGCCATGCTTCTTCTTTAACCTCATTTAAATACAAATTTTTCCTACATCTTCTTAATTCCCAATCAGATGCTTTATAATCAATATGTAATTTATAGATATATTCATATTGATCGATTGATGAACTACTGTAAATATTCGTCATTCATAATAATGCCATTGTTTTTTTTTATTATCAGATCCTATTATTTATTCACTTATTTTTCCAAAAGCTTATTCATTTTTATTGTAAATTTGTCTGTTCTTTTATTATAATTTCGGATCACATTTTCTTATTCTTTACCAAAACATACCTGTTTAGTTATTTACTTTCAGGATATTATGTAATTATTGTTTTATTTTGATGTAGGCCTTTGGCCAGATATATATTCATTTATTTTGTTCTTCTCTGTCATTCTAAAGGGAGCTGGTCCCAGAATAAAATTAATTTTCTATTCTATTCTATTCTATACTGTGTATCTGTCATAAGATGCACCGTACAAATGCTAGTTACCAGGCACCTGATATCCATCTACCATGTACCTAGTTCCGAGTATAGTAACGAATATAAAATACTTCGTAACGAGTAAGGCTACACATACATTGGATCCGGTGTGATACGATAAGACGTCGTTATCAAACCAAATGACTGAAATATATCGAGAGTTATAACATTTGGTTCTTTAAATTTATAAAATTAAGATTATTTATTAATTATTTGTAATACATTTATATTTTACTATAATGTATAGTAAAATATGTATAATGTATACACCCTAGCATCCTATGTGATAGAATCACGGCGCACCGAATCGGATCCAATGTAGGTGTAGCCTAAGGAGCTAAAAGTATGAAATAAAACTTTACGAGTGTCTACACCATTACCGTGTAATAACAAAAAGAAAGAAAAAATGTTTTTTTTAAGGCTGAGATATACAGTGGAGCTTCGACTATCCGAACGTTCAATTAACGGAACTGTTTTTTTTTTCAAATGTAATTTTAATTTATTTGATCAGATCATCCAGTTACTTACTTGTATTGTTAAAATTATTGTTAAATAAAATGATTTATTCCATGAACGTCATTAAGGGGGCCTAATCATTTCTAGGAAACAGCAAAAAAATTAACTTAGACATCAATGCGTATTTGTTTACTAAGAACTGTAAGGTAATTTCTTTTGTTTCTCTGAATCCCTTCCTATTCATTTGGTTGGTATTTATTTTTTAGTGGATTTCAATTATCCGAATCACCCCTGACAACATTAATTCCGATAATCGACGTTCTACTGTACTTGATATTAGTTGTTAGTTTATTTAATGTCAGGTTATGCATTAAATAAAATAACCAAGCTGCTATGGCTAATCGGACGCCGCTACAATGGGAGCACTAAATTTTGCCTGTTTGTGTTTAATTAGGCTAGGGATTTTTAACGAGGACCTGAGATCGTAGAGACTCGGGACCCACGTTTAATGTCCTTCCGAACGACGGTATAACCAAGGATAATCCTCCAGTAATGGAACGACTCCTCACTGAACGAACACATAGCAGGAACACAAAGGCAAAGAGGAGGTTACAGAAGCCTAGCGGTCGCTGCCGCCTGATTGGAAAGTCTGTGTTGTTCACGTTCTGGACTTTAAATTTCTGTTTTAAAGAAAAAGGAGTGATGGAACAAATCGGTAAGTAACAAATGCACACACACACACAATAAATTTAATGTTAATCTATATAATAATCTAAATCAATCTCCTGTATGAAAAAATTGATCTTCTTTATTTCTTTATTATTAAGGTGATCTATTCAATTTTCTATTTTGTTTTAAATCCTTAGTGCTAATGAAATGTCGAGATAGTACTCAGTCATTCTGTTTATTAATCCTACTTTTTGTCTTATAATGCTTTTGTAGTTTGATGCATTGAATGTTAGATCATAAGGAGTTTTGTATGTTATAAATAATTATTGTTGAAATGTTTGTGTGTGTATGTATTTTTTATTGCTCTAGAAATTCATGAGTCTTCCTGTTATAAAAATAGATTTGAAAGATAGAAGTCAAAATAATTATTTCTTTCAATAAAAGTGCAGCAATAGATTTTATTTGTACTAAACATTATCTTTATTTTGATTTAAAGTGTAAGAAACAATATTGTTGAATGTTTAATATTCAAAAATCTTATTATATATACCTCATTTGATCCTACTTATTCTCAATTGTTTCATTTAGTAAACAAGGAAAAAAAAACAACTCATGAATCCCTTACTTTACTTATATACAGTGGCTCACTGCGAAAATGATACACCCTGTAGAAAAATAAAAAATTAAATGGTTACAGGGAACAATACATTTATTTATAATATCAATTTAAATTTGTTTAACCAATAAAATTAAAACAATTACGGTAACTTTGATTATTTAAAAAAATTAGCCAACGAAAAATGAATAAATAAGTTCACTTCACTTCTTTTTAATTCTTTAGTACTTTTACTTGTATTGAGCTATTAATTTAGTTAAATTGTTTTTAGATTGTACTTTGTTGGGTTCACTCAAACCTGGAGTTTGTTTTGTCTCTCTGACAATCCAAATCTCATTCGTATCACTTGAAATGTTACTTGCGATTTTAACTTTTTTTCAAAATGTGGTTTTTATTTTAGAAATTCTCAACTATATGGTGGACAGTTGAATGGCCATTTTTAAGAATATCAGTTATTCAAATCAGAGATTTCTTTTCATTAAAATGTTGAATGACCAACTAATTGTGTTTACTCCGATTATTTTTGATTTTGTGGAACTGACTTACATAAAAGTCTAACACTTTCAACACAAGAGCTTAACTAAAGGAGAACAGTCCAAGCTTAACAAATATTGGGAATGAGAAAGTTGTATAATTTCCACTTTGAGATTGGTAATCATAAACAAATGTGTCTTATTTTTATTATTAAATCCTATTATTATTATATGTTTTTACACAAGGAACATATTACAGGAATGTTTAGTGTTCATAATAAATTATTGTTTTTAATTTAATACAAGTTAAACTGTACATTTATTCAAACATTCCTATCAATATCCAGATGTAGGATTTTGTCTGCGAGCCACTATATTGCTTCAGGTTCTTTTTTATATTTTTTATTTCTATTCATGTTTGATCTGCTTGATTATGCAATGTGTCTAATGAAGTACTTAAGTTTATTGTCCTGCCTAAATTATTATTTTCTATGTTTACAGATGGGGCTATTCAAGTAAAAGAAGAATTACTTATCCAAGATGGTGGTTAGAAATATTTACATTATTAACCTTAGCTGACTATTTTTTGTTTCTTTTTTTTAATCTTATTTTTTATCTGGTTTACTACTTTCATCTTCTAGTTCGATCTATTTACAATAACTGTGTTGAAGGGGTCTTCAAACTACAGCCTCTGTTCTAATTTTGGCCCACAAGGGATATAGTCTTCTTCTAAGGCATGATTATTCCTTTAATAAGCATGGGTGTCATTAAATTCCTCATTGGGAGGCGGTTCAAGGTCGTGGTCCTCTAGAGTGTTCTTACTCTTCTCTAAAGCATGCTGTGTTTCTTTCTCCTCAGAGCACTTCTCATTATGAACATCCTCCAAATGATCCTCCCTTCTGTTCATAGCTTTTATCTCTTCTCTGATCATCTTACCACTTTCAGCATTTTTTCCCTATCGTTATTCCTCTCTTCAATAGCTCTTACATATTCTACTTGAAAGTATTCACCATTCCTTTTTATAATTCTAACACCTAGTACCTCTTAGGCTGTTTTTTTTATTACACCCTTTAAAACATTCCGCTCATCCTCGGTATTGTTCTTTTGTTCATTTGTTAATTGATTAATGTTTGTTTATATTTTGTGTTAATTAATAATTGAAATTTGTTGTATTTTCAACCATTGGTATTAAAGTAGAGGAGAGATCGGAAAATTACAATAGTGATGTAATATATTCCTTACTTTGAGTTATATCAAAAAAATTACATTCTAAATTAGTAGTTGAAAAACATTTTACAACTTATTAATAAAATATATGACCAAGTTCCTAATTTAAATGTTGTTAAAAAAAAATTACTTTATACCTGCAGGTGAAGTGTTTCATCTGAAACAGGAAAGTGAGCTGCTTATCCCGGATGAAGGTGAGAAAAATTTATTGTATTAACCTTTCTATGTTGTATTTTATTTATTTTTACTGGGTCTATTTGTTATTCAAATTTCCCTCTACCTTCTCCCCTTTGAAGAATAATGTTTATTTTTCTTCAGTTATTAATATTTCTAATAACGTTTACTAGTTTAGAAAAGAACCAAATCAAAGAATGAACACTAAAATAAAAATATTTAAAATTAAAACAACTAACTAATAAATTAACTAATAAATATTGTTGCTTAAAATTTTAAATTATTTTATTTTGTTGCAGTTTCCTCAGTTAAAATAAAAGAAGAAATGGAAGAGCAGCTTTATTATGGTGAGAAAAATATTTCCTTAAAATTAACATTTTTAAGTAAATTGTTTTTCAATAAGGATCTATATATACTCAAAAATAAATGGCAGCATATTTTGGAAAGAAGCACATTCAATAATAGATATATTCATGTTTAATTAAGACATTTAATGATGTTAATCATTTTTTTTTTCTTTTTTTTCCATAAATATATTGCATTAATGGAACATATTTTGCTGGTCCCTTCTTTATAGTTCCAATATTTAGACCTTCATAATAACACTGGCCGAAAATATTTTTTTTTAGTAACATAAAGCTGAGAATAGCATAAGCTAGTATATCGAACCTCTCTTAATGGGAAAATGACCAGCAGGAAGTCGTAACGCGTAAGCAATCCTTGTTACATTAAACAAAGTATATGCACATGTTACATAAATTTGTTGTTTATTTAACAATGCTTTTATTAGTTTTCTTACTCCTATACATCGATTATTTTAATAATTTATATTTAGTTAACATCTAAGAAGCATACATACATCAAAAACATTTTTTTAAAACATGTTAAATTTATTTTTTTCTTTTATGGGGGGTCACATCTTCTCTCTTTACAACCAGCAGTAATCACCGATCATTGCTGGATCCCATCGTCCTTGATACCGAATTTCCATTGTTCTCTTGTCTTGATGGAATCTTTCACCTTGCTCGTCACTGACCGCACCTAAGTTCTCAGGAAAAAAACATAAACGAGAATGCAGAAAGTGAATTCTTAATGACATTCGGCAACCAAGTAACTTTTATGAGTCTAAATGTTCATTAACCAGTCGTTCGTAGTTTTCCCCAATCTTGTTGCCTAAAAAGTCCCTCACTACATTTTTAATTGCGTTCCAAGGCCTAAGTTCTTGCATGCTAAGCTTTCCTTTAAAATGCACATCGTCCAGCAATTTTCAAATTTGTGGACCAATAAAAATTCCTTCTTTAAGTTTGGCGTCGCTTAAATGGGGAAAGAGGCATTTAAATCCTTTGCCCTCCTTACTTATAGATTTCCCAAAGTTTTTCATGAGCCCAAGTTTAATTTGCAAAGGTGGCAAAAAAACATTTTTTGGGTCTACAAGAGGCACATATTTAACATTTTTACTTCCTGCTTGAAATTCTATACTTTCCATCCAAATTTTCTTTACGTAATGTTCATTTACTGCACGACTGTCCCACAAACACAGAAAACAGCAATATTTTGTATAACCTCCCTGAAGTCCTACTAAAATTGCTATTACGTTTAGATTCCCAAATATCTGTACCGGTCGTAGCTAATTCTCTCTAAAACAGTGTGCATAGTTTCATAGTCTTCTCTCATTGTCATTGAATTGGCAACTGGTTTAAATGGTTTGATATTTCCATTATGAAGTAATACAGCTTTGAAACATTATTTAGACGATTCTATGAATAGCGGGGCGAATGCTTGATATTGAGTTTCTGCATTAAACCATCAATATCAGTACACGCGCGTACGGAATTTCCCTTAGTATAAAATATGGAAAACGCTGCATTTCTTTCCCGAAAATTGATAATTTTTGTTTCCTTGGCTAGTAAATTCCACTCCTTAAGACGTGAACCAAGAAGTTCTGATTGTTCCTTTGACAAACCCAAATCATGTAGTTCATTTTGATGAATCAAATATGGCTCACCAGCACTGGAACAATGTGGGGTCGGTACAAATTTCTTCTGAGATGGTTGATGATGTGGCATTGTCGCCATTATCTCCTGAAACAATATCATGCCACTTTAAAGGCGTATTCGGTACAAGTAAGTCTGCATTGTGAGGAATGGGTCTTATGGCAGAAGGTACATTCGAGTATTCGATTTTTTGCTTTGCTTTTTTGGAATAACCCTCAGTCTTTGTCATACAGTAATAGCAATCATTTAGATGATTGGTGGCTTCTCGCCAAATCATTGGAACCGCAAAAGGCATACTTTTTCTCTTCCCTTGCATCCTCTGCACCAGTAACACGCTACAGCTTACACACCACACATGGGTGGTCCAATGCTTATCTTGATCTCTGATTGAAATACCGATATATTTTCAGAAAATTGCTTTGCTTGTGATTTAACAAGAAATTCTCCACAAATATAATAGAACTTGTCAGGAGAAGTTCTGCAACTGCGTAAGGGAAGGTCTATTGTGCGTATTAGGTACGTGTTAGGACTTTTGGTATATTTTTTCTATTATTAGGAAGATATTAGTATTTTAAAAATAATTGGCTGAAAAGTTACAAAAATGGTGTCGGTCAGTGTAATTTGTAGTAATTTTATATATTTTAAATTGTTTGAGTTAACCCTGTGTTTTTTCTCAACTTTCAGATGTAAATAACTGGAATGTTTCAATCAAGGAAGAAATGACCATTGAAACTGAATCAACTGGTAAGTTTTTGCTTTTAAGGCATTTTAAAAATTATTTAAAAAAATGATTGTATTCCATAAAATTTGGACGACATGAATAATATTTAAAAATGATATTACTATTTTATAGGATGTAAATAGTTGGGGGTGCAGTAAAAAAAAACACAGCAAATAAGTTTCAACTTATTTGCTGTGTTTTTTTGACTGCACCACCAACTATTTACATCCTATATTAGTACCTACCAGTCAACGAATTTCTTTCCTACATGATATTACTATTTGTTTCCTTCCTTGTCCATTTTATTTTATTTTCCAGTTATCATCATTTCTAGGCATAATGTAATATTGATAGCATTAGAGAAGGTTTATAGAATAGTAACAAGTCAGGAAACAATTACAGGAATGGTTGCACTGCTTAGAAAGGTTTGACATAAGCCGTAAATAACTCTTCGGAAATCCTTAACAGCTTATTAGTGCTTATTTTAATTTGTTCGACCCTTACAACGCTGCCCCTTTTCTTGCCACCACACCAAGGGGGCTTCCTAGTGGTGATGACCCAAGGGTGTGTATTGTGAGTGATCTCTGTATGAAGTGATCAGTCTTGCAGCATTTGTACCAATTTAAGTGAACCTGAAGGAGCAGTGGTTATTGTACCCAAGCCAGGTGATGAAGCTGACATCTCCCAACTCCAGAATGAATGTCCTTAGAATGAATTTAGGAGATGTATAGTATAATAATGATATTTATTATATTAGCTGCCCCAGTGAATAATTGTTTAAGTCAAATTTGTCGACAGAGTTAATTGTATTGAGGGAAGCAGAATTATCTTTGTTGAATTAGCACTTTTTTCTGAACACTGACTATTTGTGTAATTAGATGTTTCCTGTTCCTCATTTTACATATTATTTTCATGTCAACAGGAGTGGTTACTCATATTAAGGAAGAACCATATGTAAAACAGGAAGAACCGCTTCTGTCAGATGAAGGTAAGAAACATTTATATCAATTTTTATAGAAGAGACTTAATATTAATATTTTTTTTAAATATCTTTTGGATCTTTCATAATAAGGTGGTGCTTTTTACATTTTCATATGTGTTTTGGTGGAAATCTGAGTTTTTCTTCTTTATGATTACTATCGTAAACTGTAGATCTGGAGACGATGAAACCCTTTACTATGCTTTCTTATATTTCGTACTAAATAGACATAATATGATCTGGTTTGTCACAATCGCAATTACCATAGATTCCTCATCAAAACCTTTTAATCTAGATATTGAGGAAAACTTCTTTTTTCCTATATATTTGTTATAATCTGATAGGTTTATTTTTTATCTGCGATATTACAGAGGTTGCGGTGTACCGAATGAATGAAAATGTGTTTATGGAAAACAATTATTTAAATAAATATACAATTAAATTCATACACTTAATACAAAAACAACACTACACATAGGGTAATCCGTCTTTCAAAACAAATTTTAAACAATAAATGGAAAAAAGGGTAGTGTTTTTCTGAATGAATAAGCATTTTTTTATTTGAAATTGAAATTTATTTTTTGAACAAAATTAAAAACTATTCATACAATTGTTACAAAATACACTAGACGATGCATAATCCGTCTGTCAAAAAAGAAAAATAATTATAAAAAGAAAAATGAAGTGTTGTTCTGGATGAATAAACGTGTGTTAACTGAAGAAAAATTTAACTTCAATGTATGTAAATACATATATACAATTTAATTCATACAATTACTACAAAAACAGTAAACATTTTTTTGACCGACGGATTATCGAATTAATCGGTCTGCCGAAAAAAATAAAAAAGGTAGTTGTGTTCTAAGGTCTTTGTGTGATTATGTTTTTTATTTCAATTATGGAAATTGATATATATTTTTTTATTTTAACCCCTGATAAGGGAAGGGGCATTTGATAGATATGGCGGAAGCAGTGGTTTGGTCGCCAAGACTACAGTTATCAGGGAGAGGATAGCGGGGAGGGGCCTTGGTGACGCCATGACCTTGCAGGTGCTTGCGACCTCTCAACCGCCCTCCCCTTTAGCTCTGAGAGCCTTTAAAGCCTTCCAACCTCACACTTTTAAAGGCAATTAAAGCCCTTTGTGCAGGTGATTTACAGCCCTCGAGTCCTCCCTTCCTAGTACATAATAGTAGCTGTACAGGGCTGCCGCTCAGTTTACGGTTGGGGGAGCCGGTAGGTCTGTGCTATTATTTGACATGAGCACGGTTTACCTATTATATGGTATACCTAGTCATTTGTCATTTGTATACATTGTGTGTGTGTATACATATTGAGAAATATAAGCATTTTATTTGAGTAATTAATTATTTTGATGAAGTGACTGATACACCTCCACAAGAGACACGGATACAGACACCACTAGAGACCTCTGGTTACAAAAAGAATTGAATGAAAGCACACAATTATAAAAAATTAACCTGGAAAAAATTTCTGGTAAAAGTGATGCAATTGGTTGGCTCGAGAAATACACTAGTGAATGTGATCGATTTGGCTTATCTTATGAAGGAGAACTGGAGGTTATGTGAGTGTTTTTAAGTGGTCCAGCTGTAGAGTGATCCGTGTCTAATGTGAAAAAAGAAGTATGGGACTAGAATATGTTAGTACAATCATTTAATTCGGTTTGAGGGGTAAAGAATTGGGCATATGTCAGCTCTGCAATTCAGTATAATTACATAACTGGAAGTTTTGTAGATTATTTGCTTACAAAGCAGGGATTGCTATTAGGCATGGAGAAAGATATGACTCATGTTAGCTTAATAAGTAAATTTGATGGTCATAGAACTACCGTTATTTTTACACAAAATTTAGAGAGAACAGTCATAATTACAATAGATCACTTCTTTGAAGAAGTCCCTATTTTGGACATTTGGGCACCATTTGAATTAATGAGTCTAGGTACAGTGATGTTGGACAATCGTTCAGGATTTTTTACAAGATAAATATCAAGTGTTTTTTTTATGTGAACAATTATAGCAGAAATATCATGTCTAAGTAATTTTGACACAGTAGCAAAGCCTTGAAAAAAATTTAAGAATAAATCATGGCAGTATGTGAAGTACATTGTACTCTATTAACCTCAAAGTGTACTCACTGATCTTCCGTTTCATATTTACATGGATATTTTGAACTGAAGTCAATAAGTAATCCTAACTCATTCCTAAGGACTGAGTTAGTTTTATCATTGTATTGTTTTGGTGAGTAATTCTGTATTCAGACCCTATTTTGCATGGTTTTTTATTATTATTTTTTTTTTTAGTTTGCTCCTTAAGAAATGGTTTTCATATTTAACCCGCGGTATGAAAATTTTATTAGGTGTAAAATCGAATTTTAGCTAAATGTGGCGCGTTATGTTGCCACACACACGTCTCCCATACCCCCTAGGTTTTGGAAGAAACTGTACTTATGTATACTGTCGATGCTCAAAGTTGCTTTCTTGATAATATTGTATTATTTGTTCTACATAATAGTTAGAAATTAAAAGTTAAATTCCGGGACTAATCAGGAAGAAATGAAATACATGTATGGTATCAGTGTATTCTATTGCTTTATTCTCCAAGTGTTGAAATGCGATTGTTTGGACTAGTTAAGAAGATAAATATATAACCTCAATGCTACCTTTGAGCTTAGATGTTTTTTATGTTTTGTTATTATCAGAATAGATTTACAAATGTTTTAAATGGTCAGGGAGGAGGTTTATTCAATCAACTTTACAGTAAAATAATAACATATTGAGAGACGTTACGTTCCTTTGCGCTTTATATATGTGTATAACAACATCCTAACCTTCAATTTGTGTTGTCAAATTGTCAAATTGAAAAATACTTACATCGAAACCAGTTTTAGTATGAAATCATTTATCGTTGCTTCTTTCAAAGATAAAGACACAGTGGAATTTGTTTATTCGCTCAACGTCATTAAGTAAAATTTTAATAGTGAAAAGTAAATTTCATTTTCACTAAGTAAAGATGAAAGTTTACACTTAGTACAATTTAGGGCTATATTTAGACTTTATTTCTGGCAGATTACTCGGGACGACGAGAAATGGTACAACTATTTTCATGATCCATAACCCATGTAACTTCTGACGTACACGTATTGTATTTTAGTTACCACAAACTTATGGTCACAGTATTTAATGATGATGATGATCTCACACTATTCATCACTTCTTTTTTAGGAACTGAAGAACAAAGAACGAACCAAACTTTTGGATTCGGTTAGGAATAAAACCACTGTAATAAATTCACAGTCATTCATCCAATTCTTCTACCTCACTCTCGACGTCACTTTCGAAGAGTTCGTGAACCCTTTCAGCGAAATTGGGGTCATCTGTTCTCAAAAACTTTTCTTCCATTCTGAATATAAATGAACAGCACGTTGAGTGATAGAAGAAACATGTAAACAGAACTTGACAAGATGTCATTAGGAGGAAGTACAGTGGAGTCACAGTTTTCTGAGCCACACGGGGGTCTGGGAGACTCACATTGTGCCACACACACGTCTCCCAGACCCCCTAGGTTTTGGAAGAAACTGTCCTTATGTATACTGTCGATGCTCAAAGTTGCTGCCATCCCTCACCATGGTTCTTGAGATACTGATTGATATTTACATGGGGGTTTCCATTCCAGTGGGCGCTCAGTGTTACCAATACTCGAAATGAAAAATCCGGAGTAGGTCTCCCAGACTCCCGTGTGGCCGTTAGGGTTAAAGAAAGTTCCAATATCAAATGCCATATGAAAAGAAACAGAACTAAATGGGTCAATTATTGATTCAGTGTAGATTGAGGTATAGCTGAATGAATGGCGGTTTATTGTTATGATAGTAGAACATCACTTTGAAAAGGAAGAGAAAAATAGAAAACATACAATGAAATTATAACTAGTGTTTATGTGTAGGTACAATTACAATCTTATAAATAAATACTGTAATAACTAGTCATTTTTTAGTCATTGATTGTATATACAACTAGCTGTGCCCGGGACTTCGTCCCCGAGGAATAGTGTTTGTGTCTTATAGAGTTTTGGCTCTGCAATGGCCTTTTCAGTCAGAACGAACTCTTTTACATATATAGATAATATAGGTGGTTTGTTAGAAAAGAACTGTAAGAAATATTAAATGGTTTCATTAATCACTAAATGTTTATTAAAAACCTTGACCTAGAAATGACTTCATTTCTTAAGTTTTTTGCTGATGTTTTAATTATTTGTTTCATTTATTTACTTGTTCTAATGGTAATCTATTGCTTTCAGAATATGAAAAAAATTACCAAGAAAGTGAGATGTTCCAACAATATCCTCACTGTGGTTATAAATTGGCAGAATCTGGGGCTATGAAAAGGCATATAATGGTCTGTCATAAAGAGAAGCCTCATCAATGCCCTCACTGCAATTACAAATCAGCAAAATCTGGAAATGTGAAAATACATGTAATGGCCAGACATACAGGGGAGAAGCCCCATCATTGTCCTCATTGCGATTATAAATCAACAAAATCTAGAGATATACTAAGACATATAATGACCCATCATAAAGAGAAGAAGCCTCATCAATGCCCTCACTGTGATTATAAATCAGCAAGATCTGGAGTTATGAAAAGACATGTTATGGCCCTTCATACAGGAGAGAAACCTCATCAATGTGCTCTCTGTGATTATAAATCAGCAAGATCTGGAGATGTGAAAATACATGTAATGGCGCATCATACAGGGGAGAAGCCTCATCAATGCCCTCACTGTGATTATAAATCAGCAAGATCTGGAGGTATGAAAAGACATGTAATGGCCCTTCATACTGGGGAGAAACCTCATCAATGTGCTCTCTGTGATTATAAATCAGCAAGATCTGGAGATGTGAAAATACATGTAATGGCGCATCATAGAGGGGAGAAGCCTCATCAATGTCCTCACTGTGATTATAAATCAGCACAATCTAGAGATATGAAAAGACATGTATTGGCCCGTCATACAGTGGAGAAACCTCATCAATGTCCTCACTGTGATTATAAATCAGCAAGATCTGGAGATATTAAAAGACATGTATTGGCCCGTCATACAGTGGAGAAACCTCATATATGTCCGTACTGTGATTATAAATCAGCTGAATCAGGGACTATGAAATGGCATATCATGGCCCGTCATACAGGGGAGAAGCCTCATCAATGTCCTCACTGTAATTATAAATCAATAAGATCTGTAGTTATGAAAAAACATGTGATGTCCCGTCATCCAGGAGAGAAGCCTCATTAATGTCCTCACTGTGATTATAAATCAGCAAGATCTGGTACTATGAAAAGACATGTAAAGGCTCATCATACAGGGGAGAAACCTCATCAATGTCCTCACTGTGATTATAAATCAGCAGAATCTGGAGTTATGAAAAGACATGTATAGGCCTGTCATACTGTGGAGAAACCACTTCAATGTCCTCACTGTGATTATAAATCAGCAGAATCTGGAGTTATGAAAAGATATGTAATGGGCCTTCAGACAGGGGAGAAACCTCATCAATGTCCTGTCTGTGTTTATAAATCAGCAAGATTTGGTGATATGAAAAGACAAGTAATGGCCCTTCTTACAGTGGAGAAACCTCATCAATGTCCTCACTGTGATTATAAATCAGCATTCACTGTGATTATAAATCAGCATTCACTGTGATTATAAATCTGGAGTTATGAAAAGACATGTAAGTAATACAGGAAGGAAACCTAAGTAATACAGATGAGGTCTGGAAAAGCGATTGAAAGGGTGATATCTATACAAACGACACTTGTGCGCATGATCGGATAACTAATGTGACCAACTGAACTGACGCGAAGGTACACACGCTCACTGTTTGAGCAACCTCGAAATAGTTCTTGGACCTTTCGATGAGAGCTCCGAAATGGATAAGGAAAATAAATTTCTGATTCAATTATACCAGTTCACATGTCATTTTGATTGTAACCTTTTATTAAACTAATAACATAAATCAATTTTCATAAATTAAATAGTTAATACTTTTGAGAATGAAAAAAACAAAACAATTAAATTAAAAGAACAATTTAAACAAAAAACTTCATTTGTTTCTTCTGGTTTAGACCGTGTCGGTGAATTTTCTGCCAACGTTTCGCCAGACATGCTGCTGACTTCCTCAAGGCTTAAGTGAGTCTCAATTAAGCCTTGAGGAAGTCAGCAGCATGTCTGGCGAAACGTTGGCAGAAAATTCACCGACACGGTCTAAACCAGAAGAAACAAATGAAGTTTTTTGTATAAATAGTGGCCGTGGAAACTTGAAACAATTTAAACGCTTTTATAATTATAAAATGAAGTTACTAATATTAACTAAATTATCAACAACTAATTAATAACAAAAATAAATCAATTATTATTTAATCTTACGATAGTAAATTTAACTCTATTAAATTACAAATAAATAAAATATCCAAATAAATCGATTACAAAATAATAAATGTTTATGTGATTTTTTAGTTGAAATGATATCATAAAAGCTCTTATCTGCCTGTCGAAGTAGATTCCAGTAGGTAGTATATTCTCGGCAGGGCGAGCTGGATGTTGAGATGACAGAGGAATTTTCGTCGGCAGGGCGAGCGAAGATGTTGAGACAATAGAGGCTGAGATGATCGACTGGGTCAATTCGAATTGGTCGAATCGATGACTAAGTTTAAACTAATTACACATGCAGGTGGGCAGCAAATTAGTATCTTGTTCCAATTTCGAAATGCAACTTTGGGCTCCTATAGAGCATGCAATGTGCACGTCAAGAGGCTCGTGTCAACACTCTTGCTCGGTTTAGCCGGAGCGAACAAAAGCCGATCGACTCCGCTTTTGTTTTTCTCTCTTCTTTTGTAACATATTTTTTCAAACTTATTACAAATATTACACTTATTACTAAACAAATAAAATTACCTTTAAAATTAAATTATTCTAAACAACTATGAAATAAACGTTTAAATTATTATTATTTTTTTTTTTTTTTTTTTTTTTTTTTTTTCGGTTGGCTCTACAGACCTTGTAGATCTTTCGCCGCCTTTACCAGCCTTCTCCACCTCTGTCTATCCTGGGCCGCTGATTTCCAGTCTGCTACATGTAGCTCCGCAGCATCTTTGTTGACCCTGTCAATCCATCTGGTCTTTGGCCTCCCACGTGGTCTCTTGCCAACTATTCCGGCATTCATAGTTGTGTAGAGGCGTCCTGACGGATCACTTCGAGCTACATGCCCCGCCCATCTTAGCCTTCTTGCTCTCATATCCTGAGATATCGCCTGACCAGTTTCCGTGTGCAATTCTTTATTGGTCCTTCTCCTCCATGAGTTAAGAGTCTCATCCCATACCGCTCCTGTTATCGTGCGAAGTATTTTTCTTTCCCATCTCTCGATTTTGCTTTCCAGGGTGCTGGTGAGAGCCCACGTTTCACAGCCGTATATCAGAATCGGCTTTATTACAGCATTATACACCCTTAATTTTAAATTTCTAGAGATTTCAATACTCTTGAAAGACCGAACCATGCTCTATTTGCACTTGTTATACGCTGGTCTATCTCAGTCAGTAGGGCATTAGTTGAGGTTATTGTGGAGCCGAGGTATTTGAAGGTATCTACTTTCGGGAACGATTTGCGATCCACGCAGATGCTGTTTCTGGGGTGGACTTTACGGCTTACTATCATATATTTTGTTTTTTCCTCATTTACCTGTAAGCCGATTTGGTTTGCCTCTTTCATAAGCACCTTAGCGAGTCTCTCGATATCCCTTTCATTACTTCCGAGGACTACTATGTCATCGGCGTATGCAAGAATTTTATGTACCTTCCCGACGTGCACCCCACCGTTCTCTCTTGATGTTGCTCTTATCACCTTTTCAAGGGCTATATTGAACAGTAAAGGTGAGAGTCCGTCTCCCTGCCTCAAGCCAGTTCCAACTTCAAAGGCCTCAGACACATCTCCCTGTATCAGGACTCTGCATCGGGGGTCGTCTGCACACGCCTTCGTCAATCTCACCAACTTCCCGGGAATACCCAGCTCAGTCATGATCTTCCATAAACAGCTTCTGTCCAAGGAATCGTATGCTGCTTTGAAGTCCACGAATAACGCGTGTACATCTTGATCTACTTCCCATCGTTTTTCGAGTACCTGTTTCAGAATGAATATCTGGTCTAGCGTACTCCTTCCTCTTCTGAATCCTGCTTGCTGGTCGCCTGCCGTGTTTTCATAATACGGATATATTCGACTATGCAGTATGTTGGTCATTACCTTATAGACAACAGGAAGGAGCGTTATGCCTCTGTAATTCCCACACTCGTATATGGACCCCTTTTTTTAGGATAGGGCATAATAGACCTGTTTTCCAAGCCTCTGGTATTTTCTCTTTCTCCCATATCTTCTGGATTAGATCTAATAGTTTGGCTCTTATGGTTTCTCCTCCATCTTTGAACAACTCTGATGGAAGATTGTCCAATCCAGGAGCCTTTCTTCTTTTAAGCCTGTCGATTGCTATTTCTAAGTCCAGAATGTCAGGTTTTTCAACCTCTTGTGGGTCAAGATCCTCCTCGTGGTCCATGTCCTCTTCGTCCGTGTGTTCTACTTGGTTTAGAAGTTTCTGGAAATGTTCTCTCCAGATATTTAATACTTCTACTTTGGATGCCGTCAGTTTTCCATCTTTCCCTCGCATTTGAGTGCTTCTAGCTCTAAATCCAGCCCTTTCCTTCCTGATATCTGCGTATAGTTCGCCCATATTTCCAGCCTGCCAGTTATCCTCAATATTTTTTAGTTTTTCCTTGAGGAATTCTCTTTTCGCTTTTCTTATTATTTTATTTGCTTTCGTCCTAGCAGCTGAGTATTTTTCTAGTGTAGCTGGATCAGCTTTGACTGCGTAGAGAACCTTTGATCTTCTTCTTTCTTCGACTGCTTTTTCACATTCCTCCGTGAACCATGTTTTGGGTTTCCGTTTTTCCTGAATCCCTATTATTTCCTTTGCTGTTTCTTTTAACTTGGACTCTATTGTCTCCCAATGTTGATCAATTGTGAGATTCTCTAAGTCCAAGGGTTCAAATTTATTTTTCAGCTCGATTTGGAATTTGTCTTTTAGCACAGGGGTTTTCAGGTTTTGGACTTCAAACTTTCTTCTTTCCATTTGGTACCCTATTTTATGGATTTGTTTCAGTCTCTGACATACTTTGATCCTGATCAGAGAATGGTCCGTATCACAGTCTGCTCCACGATAGCTTCTTACGTCTTGTATAGAGCTACGATGTCTCTTATCTATCAGCACGTGGTCAATTTGGTTTCTAGCCCCTTTCGGGCTAACCCATGTATATTTGTGGATGTCCTTGTGTGGGAACATCGTGCTACTAACCACTAATCCCTTGCTTGCTGCCAGACTAATACATCGCACTCCATTGTCATTACTTGTTTTGTGGAGACTTTGGCTCCCGATAACGGGCCTAAAATGTGATTCACGACCTATTTTAGCGTTGAAGTCTCCTATAACTAATTTTATGTCATGCTTTTGAGACTGGTCCACTGCATTTTCTAGCTGATCGTAGAACTCGTCCTTCACCTCATCATCCTTGTCTTCTGTTGGTGCATATACGTTGATAATCGTGGTGTTAAACCATCGACCTCTGATTCGTAGAACACTAATTCTTTCATTAATCGGGGTGAAGTTAATCACTGATTTCCTTGCAGCTGGGCTAACTATAAACCCAGTGCCAGCTGTACCGTTTTTGGTGTTTCTTCCGGTGTGAAACATTGTGTGACCATCAATTTTGGTTTCTCCACCTTCTGGCCATCTTACCTCCTGTATTGCTGTTATTGGTATATTGTACTTTTTGACTTCGTTAACTACCATTTGTGCGGCACCTGGTCTGTATAGACTCCGAATGTTCCATGATCCAATGTAAAGTCTGTTACACAAAGCCGGGGTCTTTGCCATGCTGAGACTGTCCGATTTTCCGAGGCTGCTATTAGGTTTCAAAATAATTATTTTTTTTTACGGGGTAGGGTTATTGACCCTATGCCCAACCCCCAACCTGAAGGACCAGTGGCTGATTGCAGTCAGAAGACTGGGCGATGGGGCCGCCAACTCCCTACGCCACCAGTTTAAATTATTATATTAAATAAAAATGTGAAAAATAAGTAAAGATAATGTTCTTTCTTTTACGAAAAAGTGATTTAATTTTTTATGATTAAAACTCTATTTTTATGATTAATAATACTCATGAGGTTTCTACTTCATCTGGTCTTAACACTCACTTTGGACTGTCTTCAGTTCGGTGTGTTACGTCGAAATGACGAATTTTCAACATAACTTCAGTTCACTTCTTCGATTTGAGCTCACATCAATTTAGCCTACACTCGGTCAGTTTGATGTGAACACACCAAACTGACCGTGTGTAGCGGTTTAGTTTAACAAAGCTCCCAATGGAGTTCATTAATTTATTAATTATAAATTCATTTGATCCATAAAATATAAAAATCACATAGGTATTTTATGGTTTGTAAGCTACATATCTGATAATGATGTTTCATGACATACTATGACTATATAAGAATATGACTTACAAGTACAATATATGTCGAACATTATTATATTCCGCATTCATCAAAGCATGAGGTGTATTTCTGTAGACATGCACCAAGCTTGAATGATAAAATTTTCACACCTGAAATAATAAAAAATTATCATGATTTATAAACACTGACATAAAAAAGTTTTTAGTGATACCTTTATAATAATTTATTTTACATACAAGGTAAAATAATAAAAACCGGTTATAAAAAAAATTGAGTTTGTAGTTGAAGAATACATTTTACCAAAAAAAAGAGCACAGGAAAAAGGTGTAATAAAGACAAAAGAGAATAATAGAAAACTTCCATCTTTGGCAATTATAAAATAAAAAACCAAAGTAGGCATAGAATTGAAAACTTAAAGCCTGAACAAGATAGCAAATTTAAAACTTTTTTTTTTTTTTTTTTAATTTATTTATTGATATTTACAACTGTATAAAAAAAAAAATACATCTAGTAAATGGGCTAAGCGATACAAAATGACATGTGAAAATGACATGTAGAGAAACTACCCACTGGTAGTACTCAAATCACAAGTTCAACTAAGAAGTCACGGGGCCATCTTCTTTTCAGACGCCTCGGAGGATTATCGGGAATTGAAGTGGAAGCTAGGTTTAAAACCAGAGGGTTTGAGTGGAAATGAAGTTTGTTATGAAAGGATAGATAGCGGTTTCGGGCCAAATCAGCAACAAATGGGACATTAAGATCGTTATGGATGATTTTATTCTTAACAAAATAAGGAGCATTAAGGATTTTACGAAGGATTTTGGATTGTAGGGATTGGATACGAGAGGAATTCGATGGCTTAGTGGAGCCCCAAAGCTCTACTCCGTAGGTCCAAATAGGTCGTATGATGGTCATGTAGATGAGTCTTTTGTAATAAATTGGGAGCTTAGAGCGTTTGTCTAGTAAGTGTTTAAGTAGCCTGAAACGTCGAGCGGTTTCTTGTCTTTTCAGTCTCGTATGAGGATTCCAGGTTAATCGTTTGTCAAGATGCAACCCTAAGTATCGGATCTGTTCTACAGGCACCAGTGGGATATTATTAAAGGATACTGAAGGGCAGGAAGTCATTGGTTTACGACGTAAGGTAAAAGTGATTTGATGCGATTTTTGAGAGTTTATTTTAATTCTCCAGTTTTGACACCATTCTTCAAGATCAGTGATATGGGATTGGAGGCTTTGGGATGCAATAATTGGATTGGTGTTGACAGATAATACACATGTATCATCAGCATACGTGGTAAGGATAGTATTAGGATGAGTTGGGATGTCAGCTGTATAAACTGTATAAAGGATTGGGCCAAGGATGCTACCTTGAGGAACACCAGCAGATTGGGAAAATAGGGATGAATAGACATTATTATGATTTACTTGGAAAGTTCTGTTTGTGAGATAGGATTGAAGGATGAGAAAGTAGGTAGGCGGTAGGAATTGACGGAGTTTGTAGAGTAATCCCGGATGCCAGACACGGTCAAATGCCTGTTCCACATCAAGAAAGACGCCCAAACAATATGATCCACGTTCTAATGCAGAGGAGACTACATCCACCACACGATGACATTGCTGAATAGTGGAGTGGGATGCTCGGAATCCAAACTGGTGATCTGGTATTATGTGATTTGCATCAAGGATGGGGTACAATCGTTTTAGGATGAGTTTTTCTAGGATTTTACCCATGCAAGGTAGAAGAGAGATAGGACGGTAAGAGGAGGGGTATTCTGGTTTTTTTTTAGGTTTGGGTATCATTTTTACAATGGATAATTTCCAGAGGTCAGGGAAATATGTGGAGCGGAGTACAGCATTATATATATAGGTAAGGTATAGAATGGCTTTTCTAGGAAGATGTTTTAAGATATGAATTGTAATGAGGTCGTGCCCAGGAGATTTGCGGGAAGGTAATCTATGAATAATGTTGGATATTTCTGTAGGATGGAATGCTTTGGGTGGAAGGGACATTTGGAGGGGAACATCTATCGCTGATTTTATATATTCAATATGAGTTGGGTTAATGATATCAGGATGTGGATGAAAGATTGTGGAAAGGTATTGACCAAATAACTGTGATTTTTCTCCGTCAGATCTTGTCCAGTTATTTGATTCAGTAAGTAGTGGATGATTAAATTCTTTGAACTTTAGGAGTTTTTTTGTGGTCATCCACAATGTTTTGTCAGTGGTTGTGAGATTTTCAGTCCAGGTAATTAAATTTTGAATTTTGAACTTCTTGATTTCTGCTTTTAATTTGTTAGTTAATTTTGTGTAGGTAGTTTTATCTGCTGGATATCGAGTTCTATGCCACTTCGATCTTGCTCTGCGTTTTTCTCTTAATAAGATACGAATATGCTGTGGCAAATCAGTATGTTGATAGCTATTAATTGTATGATTTGAGATGTTATCATGTAAACTGCTTCTGATTGATGTTGTAAGTTTTTCTATGGCTGTATTAATGTCTTCTTTTGTCTTTAGTGAAATTTTTAAGTCCAGTTTGTCCTCCAAGTCATAACAAAAACCGTCCCAGTTGACACGTCCTGTAATCAATGTGGGAGGGGAAGGCTTGGGAGCGAAACTAGAGTGCAAGAAAAGGAGGACTGGACTATGATCAGATGAAAGGTCGTCCAAGGATTCAATATTGGCTTGTGCGGGTGAAATTTGGGATGTAACAAATATGTCAAGGATGTCGGGACGTTTTTTGAGGGATGTAGGCCAATAGGTAGGATTTGCTGGGGCAAGGATAGAGTAGCTCTTTGAGGATGTGAGAGAAGATAGAATATTTCCACGGGAGTTGGATGTTCGACAACCCCATCGTTGGTGTTTAGCATTGTAGTCTCCTCCAGCAATGAAGCGCGGTCCTAGGGATTGGAATAAGGAATCAAGGAGGTTATAAGAAAGAGAATTGCCAGGAGGACAGTATACAGCTGAAAATGTGATATGGAAAGGACGAGTCGTTAAGGTTACTGAGGTTGATTGAATAGCATCAGATGGAGTGGAAGGAATAAGGGAATGGGATAAGTTTTTATGGATGAGAATACAAGATCCGGCATGTGAAGTGTTGTCTGGATGGTCTGATCTATATGTGATGTAGTCCCGTATGTAGAAATGTGTGCGGTGAGTGAAGTGTGTTTCAGTAAGTAAAGCAATATCTATTTGGTTGTCGTGTAAAAATATATCAAGTTCGTCACGGTGATTATGCAGTCCATTAGCATTCCATAGGACGATAGCTAGGGGCTTTATGCTCATCGTGGGTAATTAAGTGGAACTTCGGTAAGGATTCTCGTGAGTAGAATGATGAGAGGCTTGATAGTCTCTTGGAGATCTTTCAGGAAGGATGACAGGATTGAATTTATGTCGATGGAGTTTTGGATTTGGACTGGATATGGGTCTGGAGTTTGATTTTGATAATTAACGGGTAAAGGAAGGTTGGCTGGGGGTTGTACCCGAGGTGCTGGATTTACATTCATTGTTTGATGAACTGAAGGATTCATTTGATTGTTGTGATTGGAAGGGATAGGATATGGTTGCTGTGGCGGTAGTTTGACTATTAAGGTTTCAGGATGGAGAGGTATATGCTGACGTGGGGGTTGGACTTTAGTATTGAATTTCTGAGGCTTGGATCTAGGATCTCGGGGTTTGGGTTGGGAGGTTTGTGGCTTGTTATAGGAAGGCTGTGGTTTATCTTGGGAGGGGAGAGGCGCCTGACGTTGAGGCTGCTGCTGGTTCGTTGAGGTCGGGATTATGTTTTCCGGAGGTTGAACTCTGGTGATGTGCTGATCTGTAATGGTTTTTGGTAATTCCGGAAATATAGTTGAGTTGTTGAATTCAGGTGGATGAGGAACATTATTCTCTATGCTTTTCCCTTGCATTTTATGTGTTCTCTGTAGCTGGAAGTTTTTGTATACCAGGCAGCCTTTATAATTCGCCGGGTGGTCCCCACCACAAAGAGCACATTTTGCTGGCTCATTTCTGGACTTCTGACATACTTCTGTTAGATGTGAGCCAGCACACTTGACGCATCTGGCTTGGTGGTGGCAATAGGTCTTCGTGTGACCTAAGTTTTGACACCTAGTACACTGTACTATGGTGTTTTTGTGCCTTGGCTCCTCGAATTTAACAGTTGAATAAACAAGCCTAGTGACTTGAAATATTTCAACATTATTTTTGGCTGGTTCCAGTTCGACAAAAAACAGAGGAAGGGGATATTTTTCAGTTGGGTGCAAGACTGACGAGATGTTCCTGATGTTATGGCCTATCTCTTCCAGATCTCTCTTGATTGCTGCCGTAGGCGTGGTCGAGTGAAGCCCTCTTAGAACTACCCTATATGATTTGTCTTGTTTCAGTTGGTAGCAGTGGAAATCGTAATTTTTGCTTGTCAGGTGATTTATGAGTTTTTTATATGAATCTTTGTTGGTGGTGTTTATTTTTATATCATTTACTCGGGAGTAACATCTAAAATTTGGCTGCCCGATAAGATCAGATATTTCTTTTCCGAAGTTATAAAAATCACTTATTTTCGTGATAAATATTGGCGGAGGTTCCAAGTCATCGAATTTTTGTCGTTCTTGATTGTTTTGACGAGTATTATCACTGTGGTCAGCGTTGGTGCTGGTTGAGGCTACTGGTGGCTTGACTGCAGTAGATTTACTGCGGGTTTTTGGTGGTTCTTTCGATGGTTTATTTGTGGCTGAAGTTTTTGAACTAGCCGCTTTGTTTTTTTTTTTGTTTGGCGAGTTACCCGCTGAGCCAGGGGCAGATTTTCTCTGACGTTTTTGTAAAGTTCTTCTTTTAAGATATTGTGAGTCGGTTTCACTAATTTCGGAACACAGAGCTTCTTCCTCCGACATTTCACTACCCGAGATGTCCACATTCATATTTAAATTATTCATTAATTAATGAAAAACAAATAAAATACAATTTTTAAATTATTAATTATAAACTATTATTAATTTAATTGTATTAAATGAAATAAACATATTAACTAAACTAATGAAAAAAAAAAAAATAATAATAAAAATAAAAACAAAAACAAGTAAAATAAAATAAAAAGTTCACGTTACTGAGTGTAGCCCGGAGAAGATAAGCACCAAGCCTTGACCTTGATCTTGCTTCTATTGAGTATTAGTCCTATCTATTACTGAAGGATTAAGGCCACGTTGCTGCCTTTAGCAGCTGGTCACTAATTTATTTTAGGTCTATTGTTTTTATTAGTCACTCACCTCACTAATATTGAAAGTAAACTGTAGTTTAGTCTATTCACTTTGTTCTGGTAGAGTTTGACGAGATGATATGAACGAAATTGTCTGAAAATAATGTCTCAAGTACAGAGCGATGTGAAAATGTAACTTCACTTGCGGCCATGACACTTGGTACTAATTTAAAACTTAAATTCAGTTTAATTTAAATCAAATAAAAATTCAGTGAAATCTAATGGGAAAAGTGGTTACGTACACTGTTTTAAAGAGATTCTAAATTGAAGAACAAATTAAAATACTGGGATATAGATTTGAATTTGTTTCCCACTTTTATGCTATATTGAAAAAAGGTACTTGTGTATTAGCTGGTCTACATGAAACCTACCTCCTTATTTCCTGTAACCTCTTCTTATCACTCCTCTCATTTCAGTTATTCAATTCTTATCATTATGTATTCAATTTTTAAAGCTTCCAACTTTGATATATGTAGATTTAAATATGATGAGATACCAGTCTCGATTCACCTTATTTATTCTGAGTTGCAGGAGAAATTATCACTGTCCGGCACCATATTCATGAATTTGGTAATCATTCTGCAGGTTGTCTCTTCAACTTGAGTTACAAGTTTTAACGATTCATTCGTTTTCTTTTTTGATATTCTCCAAAAATACAAATTATCGTGAGCTTTAGTATGGAAAAAAGAATGTGTAAATTTCTGTAATCATTTCATATTGAAATGATTGTTTCAACAAAAATACATCATTTATACTTTCAAATGTTAGTTGAAAAGTTTGTTTCTTGATGTTTATTTCTTGTTTATTTACCGTAATCTACACATTTCCAATAAATACATTATTTTTTTCCATACTGAAGCTCAAGATAATTTTTATTTTTGGTGAATATTAAAAAGGAAATGAATAAAAATTGTAACTCAACTCAAAGCGAAACTTGAACTTAAAAAATCAACATTAGAGGTTCCAATAAATAGTATATGTAGAGGGATTATTAATTTACATAGGTCAATATTGTTTAACCCTTTAACTTATCATATCAAGAGATAGTTTTTAGTTTTAAAAATTACTGTTTTGTTTTTAACAAATGAATACCAGCAAAGGAACGCAATATGCTTATAATATTTTTTTTAATTATTGGTTCTTAATTAAACTTTTAATTAACTTTGCAATTCTAGAGACTTGTGAAAATTATTTTGGAGAAAATGAAAGATCCAAAGATTATGAAAAATCAAGCATTGAGTAAACATTTTATTGAGTAATTCTGTTCTAAATCTTCAGTGGTTAATAACACTTCATTATGATTTAAAACCTTAAGATACATATATACTTACTAAATGAAGATATTCAAATGTTAATAATACTTATGGATATTAATGTTAATAAGATACTTACCAAATCAAGAATAAATAATTTTAAAACGGCTTGTCCACCTCAGTGAAAAAAAATCCCGGTTATGAGCCAGAAAAGGCTACTACCAACCTTGTAAAAACAAAAGTGCACATGTAAAAATCTATCCAAGCTAGTGATGGAGCAACTCATTCCTACTATTTCTTAACACATATTTCAAAGAATCTAATCGATCTATACTTTGTTAAATAATATATTTCTCTCAAAAGCATTTGTTGAATAATATGATGTCTGATTAAAAAGCTTGAGTTGGATGTTTCGGTTTCTTTTCTCATAAATTGAGACTGGTTGTGGGAGGGGGGGGGGTCAAGATCAAATATGTAACAACTAATTAGTAAAGACTGTTCTCGACAAGAACATAACTATTGGAATATTTTTATACTTTCAAGTAGTGATGGGCTAAACAGTAAAATCTTAATAACTCGTTATGGCATAACTGCTACCATGTTACAACGTGTCCAGTAACACGTTATTTGAGTAACGTTATATTTCATTGAAGAAGATAATATATCTAATAAATAAATTTATATGAGAATTGAAATAGACGTAGCCCATAATAGCTCTTTCCAAAAAAAAGGAAAAATATTAATTGAATATGTTTTAAAACAGCCTTAAACGTTATTCAAGTGGCTCTATCTACGTAATTAGACCGTTTATTAAAATAATAAAACATTATTGGCTTAGTTTGCTATTTATTGGAAATATAGAAAGGTTTCGTTCACAACTAATGATTGAAAAATTAATAAAAAAATTTGCTAAAATTTTGGCTTATTTATTTATATATTGCTAAAATTTATTGGCTTAGTTTGCTATTTATTGGAAATACAGAAGGGTTTCGTTCACAACTAATGATTGAAAAATTAATAAAAAAATTTGCTAAAATTTTGGCTTATTTATTTATATATTGCTAAAATTTATTGGCTTAGTTTGCTAAAACTAAAATTATAATACTTTTAAACTCTTTTTTCCCCTTTTTCTTTCTTTCATTTATTTTTTATTTAAACAATCAAGAGAAGAACTTGACATTATAAGAATAATTGAAATAAAGTGAGACAGTTGTGCAATAAGTATTATATTCAATAAAAAAAGTAAGTATAACATTTTTTTACTTTACTTTATAGGCGTTCCGACAAGGGTTGCCTCAACTGGTCAGAGCAGAGTTCTATGTCTCCCGATCCATCCAATCAACCTCCTGGAGTCCTCGACCAGCCATCTCCTCCAGGACTCCCTCCATCCACCTGCTTCTGGGCCGGTTTCTTTTCAAAGTTAATTTTTAAGCCCACCGTTTCGTAACACATCTTTAGGGCATACACCATCATTTCAAGGTAGACCTTCCTCCTCGTAAGCACAACCTGGTCGTCAGCGAAAAACAAGGACTGTAGTTGTTCGCCATCAATGAACGGCCCAACTTCCCCACACCATGTTTTCACAGCCTCATGATGGTATATCTTGAAAAGAGTCTTGGTTCAATCCCTTAGTACCATGAAAAGGGTCCGAGAGGTGGTTCCCGCATCTTATTTGATACATGTCGTCGCTGTATAGGTGTCTCACAGCCTTAATCAGAGCCCCACTAATGCCTGATTTTTTAAGTGCCACCCACAACCTCTCTATAGGCACATTGTCATATGCTTGTTACAAGTCTAAAGGCTGTATCTAGTTCCTGCTTTCTTTCCTGAGACTTCTCAACATATTTGTCCGTCAACAAATATGACCCCGTTGAACACCACTCTGCTCTTCTTCTACCAGTATTTCCGCTTCTTCGTGCAGTTTTGTATAAACTTCATCGGTATGTTGATAAAAATTAGCCTATGTTCTTCCCCGGGCTTGAGATTATCCATATAAAAATTCATTATAAACGGATCAGCACAGCTGTAAAACATACATGGGCACTAATTAACAAAAGAAGTTTACTGTTGTTCGTGCGAGTAAAGGATTAGTATGCAATGTTATTGGATTTATTGAAAAGGATCACTTAAAACAACTGTTTCACTTGTCGTACGGCAGCAGGGAGAAGTGAACTATGTGATATCTATAACTATCATTTGTTTTGTTCAGCGAAAATATCTAGATTTTGCGTGTAAGAAACATGTAAGCAAGCATATAAACTTTGCCCACCTTTTTCACCCCCTTATGGGTAGAATTTCGGAAAATCCTTTCTTATCGGATGCCTACGTCATACAAAGAACACACCCTCCAAGTTTCAGCTCTCTGCGATCAGCGGTTTAGGCTGTGCGTTGATCCGTCTGTCAGTCAGTCTTTCAGGACAAAGCATTTTATATGTATAGACATTCAGATGCCAATGTAAGAAAAGGATGATTAATCGATCACTAAGTGATACTGGATGATTGGTTGCGGCACTTGATAATTGGTGTTCGCTGATCGATACGAAGTACTTGGTACTCGGTATTCTATACTGTGTATCTGTCATAAGATGCACCGTACAAATGCTAGTTACCAGGCACCTGATATCCATCTGCCATGTACCTAGTTCCGAGTATCATCATCATCATTCGTGGCGCTACAACTCCTGTAGAGTCAAGGCCTCCTGCAGCTTGGTTCGCCAGTCTTCTCTATTGGTTGCCACTGCTCTCCAATTGCGAATTCCCAAGATGGACCTGGCATCCGCCGCCACTCCATCGATCCATCGGAGCCGAGGTCTTCCCACTCTTCTTGTCCCATAAATCCTTTCGTCTAGGACCATTTTAGGAATCTCATCCTGGGCCATTCTAATTATATGACCTGCCCATCGAAGCCGGCCTACTTTTATTACCCTTAAAATATCTGGGCTCTTGTAGAGTCTTGCTAGCTCAGCGTTCGTCCTTATCCTCCATATCCCATTGGTGCAAACTGGGCCATAAATTCTCCTCAGAATTTTCCTCTCGAACCTAAGGAGAAGGGCTTCCTGAGAACTGGGTAATGTCCAGCATTCGGAGGCAAAAGCGAGAACTTGTCTTACTAGGGTCTTATACAAATGCACCTTCGTGTTTTGGGAAATAGCCCTGCTTCTAAAATGCTTCAGTAACCCGAAATAGCATTTATTTGAGGACATAATTCTGCGATGGATTTCTGCTTTTATGTCATTATCCGCGTTCACCTGCGATCCAAGGTACACAAATTCCTTCACCCTTTCAAATTTAAACCCTCCAGCCATAAAATGCGATGGTTCATGCACATTCACTTGTGGGCCTGCATGCATATATTTGGTTTTTGATTCATTGACCTCTAAACCTAATCTAGCTGATGCTATCTGGAGACTGTTAAAAGCATTTTCTACCTAGTTCCGAGTATAGTAACGAATATAAAGTACTTTGTAACGAGTAAGGAGCTAAAAGTATGAAATAAAACTTAACGAGTGTCTATACCATTACCGTGTAATAACAAAAAGAAAGAAAAAATGTTTTCATAAGGCTGAGATATACAGTGGAGCTTCGATTATCCGAACGTTCAATTAACGGAACTGTTTTTTTTTTCAAATGCAATTTTCATTTATTTGATCAGATCATCTAGTTACTTACTTGTATTGTTAAATAAAATTTGACGAAAAATAAAATGATTTATTCCATGAACGTCATTAAGGGGCCCTAGTTATTTCTCGGAAACAGCAAAAAAATGCACTTAGACTTCAAAACGTATTTATTTACAAAGAACTGTAAACCTAATTAGGTAATTTCATTTGTTTCTCTGAATCCCTTCCTATTAATTTTTTAGTGAATTTCGATTATTCGAACCACCCTTGACAACAGTAGTTCCGATAATCGACGTTCTACTGTACTGGATATTAGTTGTTGTTAGTTTATTTAATGTCAGGTTATACTGCTATGGATAATCGGACGCCGCTACATTGGGAGCACTAAATTTTCCCTGTTCATGTTTAATTAGGCTAGGGATTTTTAACGAGGACCTGAGATCGTAGAGACTCGGGACCCACGTTTAATGTCCTTCCGAACGACGGTATAACCAAGGATTTTTTCCTCCCTTTAAAAAATCCTGGGGCCACCTGCCGGGCTATGAACCCGCAATTTGGGCTTTGTAGTTTGTTATGCTAACCATTAGAACATAGGTCCCCCCTGAGTATTAGTAATAAAGTGTGAACTTTACCGATTTCTCGGATGAAAGTATCAAGACAAATATCCCATGTTTCGTTCTTTTATACAAGTTTAGGGATGAACTATTCAACGATCTTTTTATTACCGTTTCTGTTCATGCTCTTCACTTAATGGTGAGACGCGCGTATTTTATCACTATTATTTTTTTAAATTAAATTTAAGTACATTATTTATGTTAATCAGTACTTTAGTAAATGCTCTGCGCTGTTTCCAAATTATCAATTCGAAGGAATGGTTTTGAAAATATAACACAAATAAGAAGTCGAATTCAGATTTAACCATTTTAATAAGTTGTTTTATTACCCTTCTATAAAATGTTGTTGAGTTCACGTAAATGGAAATCCTCCAGTAATGGAACGACTCCTCACTGAACGAACACAGAGCAAGAACACAAAGGCAAAGAGGAGGTTACAGAAGCCTAGCGATCTCTGCCGCCTCATTGGAAAGCCTGTGTTGTTCACGTTCTGGACTTTAAATTTCTATTTTAAAGAAAAAGGAGTGATGGAACAAATCGGTAAGTAACGAATGCACACACACACACAATAAATTTAATGTTAATCTATATAATAATCTAAATCAATCTCCTGTATGAAAAAATTGATCTTCTTTATTTCTTTATTATTAAGGTGATCTATTCACTTTTCTATTTTGTTTTAAATCCTTAGTGCTAATGAAATGTCGAGATAGTACTCAGTCATTCTGTTTATTAATCCTACTTTTTGCCTTTTCATGGTTTTGTAGTTTGATGCATTGAATCTTAGATCATAAGGAGTTTTGTATGTTATAAATAATTATTGTTGAAATGTTTGTGTGTGCATGTATTTTTTATTCCTCTAGAAATTCATGAGTCTTCCTGTTATAAAAATAGATTTGAAAGATAGAAGTCAAAATAATTATTTCTTTCAATAAAAGTACAGCAATAGATTTTATTTGTACTAAATATTATCTTTATTTTGATTTAAAGTGTAAGAAACAATATTGTTGGATGTTTAATATTCAATTATTTGATTCTATTTACCTCATTTGATCCTACTTATTCTCAATTGTTTCATTTAGTAAACAAGGAAAAAAAAACAATCATGAATCCCTTACTTCACCTATATATAGTGGCTCACTGCGAAAATGATACACCCTGTAGAAAAATAAAAAAATAAATGGTTACAGGGAACAACACATTTATTTATAATATCAATTTGAATTTGTTCAACCAATAAAATCAAAACAATTAGGGTAACTTTGATTATTTAAAAAAATTAGCCAACGAAAAATGAATAAATAAGTTAACTTCACTTCTTTTTAATTTTTTAGTACTTTTACTTGTATTGAGCTATTAATTTAGTTCAATTGTTTTTAGGATTTTGTAGGTTGTACTTTGTTGGGTTCACTCAATCCTGGAGTTTGTTTTGTCTCTCTGACAATCCAAATCTCATTCGTATCACTTGAAATGTGTTTGTTTTTTTTCAAAATGTGGTTTTTATTTTAGAAATTCTCAACTATATGGTGGACAGTTGAATGACCATTTTTAAGAATATCAGTTATTCAAATCAGAGATTTCTTTTCATTAAAATGTTGAATGACCAACTAATTGTGTTTACTCCGATTATTTTTGATTTTGTGGAACTGACTTACATAAAAGTCTAACACTTTCAACACAAGAGCTTAACTAAAGGAGAACAGTCCAAGCTTAACAAATATTGGGAATGAGAAAGTTGTATAATTTCCACTTTGAGATTGGTAATCATAAACAAATGTGTCTTATTTTTATTATTAAATCCTATTATTATTATATGTTTTTACACAAGGAACATATTACAGGAATGTTTAGTGTTCATAATAAATTATTGTTTTTAATTTAACACAAGTTAAACTGTAAATTTATTCAAACATTCCTATCAATATCTAGATGTAGGATTTTGACTGCGAGCCACTATATTTCTTCAGGTTCTTTTTTATATTTTTTATTTCTATTCATGTTTGATCTGCTTGATTATGTAATGTGTCTAATGAAGTACTTAAGTTTATTGTCCTGCCTAAATTATTATTTTCTCTGTTTACAGATGGGGCTATTCAAGTAAAAGAAGAATTACTTATCCAAGATGGTGGTTAGAAATATTGACATTAGCTGACTATTTTTTTTTTTTTTTTTTAACCTTATTTTCCCCACTTTCATCTTCTAGTTCAATCTATTTACAATAACTGTGTTGAAGGGGTCTTCAAACTACAGCCTCTGTTCTAATTTTGGCCCACAAGGGATGTAGTCTTCTTCTAAGGCATGATTATTCCTTTAATAAGCTTGGGTGTCATTAAATTCCTCATTGGGAGGCGGTTCAAGGTCGTGGTCCTCTAGAGTGTTCTTACTCTTCTCTAAAGCATGCTGTGTTTCTTTCTCCTCAGAGCACTTCTCATTATGAACATCCTCCCAATGATCCACTCTTCTGTTCATAGCTTTTATCTCTTCTCTGATCATCTTACCACTTTCAGCATTTTTTCCCTATCGTTATTCCTCTCTTCAATAGCTCTTACATATTCTACTTGAAAGTATTCACCATTCCTTTTTATAATTCTCACGCCTAGTACCTCTTGGGGTGTTTTTTTTATTACACCCTTTAAAACATTCCGCTCATCCTCGGTATTGTTCTTTTATTCGTGATATGTTAATTGATTAATGTTTGTTTATATTTTGTATTAATTAATAATTGAAATTTGTTGTATTTTCAACCATTGCTATGAAAGTAGAGGAGAGACTGGAAAATTACAATAGTGTTGTAATATATTCCTTACTTTGAGTTATATCAAAAAAATTATATTCTAAATTAGTAGCTGAAAAACATTTTACAACTTATTAATAAAATATATGACCAAGTTCCTAATTTAAATTTTATACCTGCAGGTGAAGTGCTTCATCTGAAACAGGAGAGTGAGCTGCTTATCCCGGATGAAGGTGAGAAAAATTTATTGTCTATGTTGTATTTTATTTATTTTTACTTGGGTCTATTTGTTATTCAAATTTCCCTCTACCTTCTCCCCTTTGAAGAATAATGTATATTTTTCTTCAGTTATTAATATTTCTAATAACGTTTACTAGTTTAGAAAAGAACCAAATCAAAGAATGAACACTAAAATAAAAATATTTAAAATTAAAACAACTAACTAATAAATTAACTAACAAATATTGTCGCTTAAAATTTTTAATTATTTTATTTTGTTGCAGTTTCCTCAGTTAAAATAAAAGAAGAAATGGAAGAGCAGCTTTATTATGGTGAGAAAAATATTTCGTTAAAATTAACATTTTTAAGTAAATTGTTTTTCAATAATGATCTATATATACTCAAAAATAATTGGCAGCATATTTTGGAAAGAATCACATTCAATAATAGATAGATTTATGTTTAATTAAGAAATTTAATGATGTTAATCATTTTTTTTTTTTTCCCATAAATATATTGCATTAATGGAACATATTTTGCTGGTCCCTTGATTATAGTTCCAATATTTAGATCTTCCTAATAACACTGGCCGACAAAAAAAATATTTTTTTTTAGTAACATAAAGCTGAGAATAGCATAAGCTAGTAGAACGAACCTCTCTTAATGGGAAAATGACCAGCAGGAAGTCGTAACGCGTAAGCAATCCTTGTTACATTAAACAAAGTATATGCACATGTTACATAAATTTGTTGTTTATTTAACAATGCTTTTATTAGTTTTCTTACTCCTATACATCGATTATTTTAATAATTTATATTTAGTTAACATCTAAGAAGCATACATACATCAAAAACATTTTTTTAAAACATGTTAAATTTATTTTTTTCTTTTATGGGGGGTCACATCTTCTCTCTTTACAACCAGCAGTAATCACCGATCATTGCTGGATCCCATCGTCCTTGATACCGAATTTCCATTGTTCTCTTGTCTTGATGGAATCTTTCACCTTGCTCGTCACTGACCGCACCTAAGTTCTCAGGAAAAAAACATAAACGAGAATGCAGAAAGTGAATTCTTAATGACATTCGGCAACCAAGTAACTTTTATGAGTCTAAATGTTCATTAACCAGTCGTTCGTAGTTTTCCCCAATCTTGTTGCCTAAAAAGTCCCTCACTACATTTTTAATTGCGTTCCAAGGCCTAAGTTCTTGCATGCTAAGCTTTCCTTTAAAATGCACATCGTCCAGCAATTTTCAAATTTGTGGACCAATAAAAATTCCTTCTTTAAGTTTGGCGTCGCTTAAATGGGGAAAGAGGCATTTAAATCCTTTGCCCTCCTTACTTATAGATTTTCCAAAGTTTTTCATGAGCCCAAGTTTAATTTGCAAAGGTGGCAAAAAAACATTTTTTGGGTCTACAAGAGGCACATATTTAACATTTTTACTTCCTGCTTGAAATTCTATACTTTCCATCCAAATTTTCTTTACGTAATGTTCATTTACTGCACGACTGTCCCACAAACACAGAAAACAGCAATATTTTGTATAACCTCCCTGAAGTCCTACTAAAATTGCTATTACGTTTAGATTCCCAAATATCTGTACCGGTCGTAGCTAATTCTCTCTAAAACAGTGTGCATAGTTTCATAGTCTTCTCTCATTGTCATTGAATTGGCAACTGGTTTAAATGGTTTGATATTTCCATTATGAAGTAATACAGCTTTGAAACATTATTTAGACGATTCTATGAATAGCGGGGCGAATGCTTGATATTGAGTTTCTGCATTAAACCATCAATATCAGTACACGCGCGTACGGAATTTCCCTTAGTATAAAATATGGAAAACGCTGCATTTCTTTCCCGAAAATTGATAATTTTTGTTTCCTTGGCTAGTAAATTCCACTCCTTAAGACGTGAACCAAGAAGTTCTGATTGTTCCTTTGACAAACCCAAATCATGTAGTTCATTTTGATGAATCAAATATGGCTCACCAGCACTGGAACAATGTGGGGTCGGTACAAATTTCTTCTGAGATGGTTGATGATGTGGCATTGTCGCCATTATCTCCTGAAACAATATCATGCCACTTTAAAGGCGTATTCGGTACAAGTAAGTCTGCATTGTGAGGAATGGGTCTTATGGCAGAAGGTACATTCGAGTATTCGATTTTTTGCTTTGCTTTTTTGGAATAACCCTCAGTCTTTGTCATACAGTAATAGCAATCATTTAGATGATTGGTGGCTTCTCGCCAAATCATTGGAACCGCAAAAGGCATACTTTTTCTCTTCCCTTGCATCCTCTGCACCAGTAACACGCTACAGCTTACACACCACACATGGGTGGTCCAATGCTTATCTTGATCTCTGATTGAAATACCGATATATTTTCAGAAAATTGCTTTGCTTGTGATTTAACAAGAAATTCTCCACAAATATAATAGAACTTGTCAGGAGAAGTTCTGCAACTGCGTAAGGGAAGGTCTATTGTGCGTATTAGGTACGTGTTAGGACTTTTGGTATATTTTTTCTATTATTAGGAAGATATTAGTATTTTAAAAATAATTGGCTGAAAAGTTACAAAAATGGTGTCGGCCAGTGTAATAGTAATTTTATATATTTTAAATTGTTTGAGTTAATCCTGTGTTTTTTCTCAACTTTCAGATGTAAATAACTGGAATGTTTCAATCAAGGAAGAAATGACCATTGAAACTGAATCAACTGGTAAGTTTTTGCTTTTAAGGCATTTTAAAAATTATTTAAAAAAATGATTGTATTCCATAAAATTTGGACGACATGAATAATATTTAAAAATGATATTACTATTTTATAGGATGTAAATAGTTGGGGGTGCAGTAAAAAAAAACACAGCAAATAAGTTTCAACTTATTTGCTGTGTTTTTTTGACTGCACCACCAACTATTTACATCCTATATTAGTACCTACCAGTCAACGAATTTCTTTCCTACATGATATTACTATTTGTTTCCTTCCTTGTCCATTTTATTTTATTTTCCAGTTATCATCATTTCTAGGCATGATGTAATATTGATAGCATTAGAGAAGGTTTATAGAATAGTAACAAGTCAGGAAACAATTACAGGAATGGTTGCACTGCTTAGAAAGGTTTGACATAAGCCGTAAATAACTCTTCGGAAATCCTTAACAGCTTATTAGTGCTTATTTTAATTTGTTCGACCCTTACAACGCTGCCCCTTTTCTTGCCACCACACCAAGGGGGCTTCCTAGTGGTGATGACCCAAGGGTGTGTATTGTGAGTGATCTCTTTATGAAGTGATCAGTCTTGCAGCATTTGTACTAATTTAAGTGAACCTGAAGGACCAGTGGTTATTGTACCCGGGCCAGGAGCTGTCATCTCCTTACCACCCAGAATGAATGTCCTTAGAATGGATTTAGGAGATGTATAGTATAATAATGATATTTATTATATTTGCTGACCCAGTGAATAATTGTTTAAGTCAAATTTGTCGACAGAGTTAATTGTATTGAGGGAAGCAGAATTATCTTTGTTGAATTAGCACTTTTTTCTGAACACTGACTATTTGTGTAATTAGATGTTTCCTGTTCCTCATTTTACATATTATTTTCATGTCAACAGGAGTGGTTACTCATGTTAAGAAAGAACCATATGTAAAACAGGAAGAACCGCTTCTATCAGATGAAGGTAAGAAACATTTATATCAATTTTTATAGAAGAGACTTAATATTAATATTTAAAAAAAATATCTTTTGGATCTTTCATAATAAGGTGGTGCTTTTTACATTTTCATATGTGTTTTGGTGGAAATCTGAGTTTTTCTTCTTTATGATTACTATCGTAAACTGTAGATCTGGAGACGATGAAACCCTTTACTATGCTTTCTTATATTTCGTACTAAATAGACATAATATGACCTGGTTTGTCTCAATCGCAATTACCATAGATTCCTCATCAAAACCTTTTAATCTAGATATTGAGGAAAACTTCTTTTTTCCTATATATTTGTTATAATCTGATAGGTTTATTTTTTATCTGCGATATTACAGAGGTTGCGGTGTACCGAATGAATGAAAATGTGTTTATGGAAAACAATTATTTAAATAAATATACAATTAAATTCATACAGTTAATACAAAAACAACACTACAAATAGGATAATCCGTCTTTCAAAACAAATTTTAAAAAATAAATGGAAAAAAGGGTAGTGTTTTTCTGAATGAATAAGCATTTTTTTATTTGAAATCGAAATTTATTTTTTGAACAAAATTAAAAACTATTCATACAATTGTTACAAAATACACTAGACAATGCATAATCCGTCTGTCAAAAAAGAAAAATAATTATAAAAAGAAAAATGAAGTGTTGTTCTGGATGAATAAACGTGTGTTAACTGAAGAAAAATTTAACTTCAATGTATGTAAATACACATATACAATTTAATTCATACAATTACTACAAAAACAGTAAACATTTTTTTGACCGACGGATTATCGAATTAATCGGTCTGTCGAAAAAAATAAAAAAGGTAGTTGTGTTCTAAGGTCTTTGTGTGATTATGTTTTTTATTTCAATTATGGAAATTGATATATATTTTTTTATTTTAACCCCTGATAAGGGAAGGGGCATTTGATAGATATGGCGGAAGCAGTGGTTTGGTCGCCAAGACTACAGTTATCAGGGAGAGGATAGCGGGGAGGGGCCTTGGTGACGTCATGACCTTGCAGGTGCTTGCGACCTCTCAACCGCCCTCCCCTTTAGCTCTGAGAGCCTTTAAAGCCTTCCAACCTCACACTTTTAAAGGCAATTAAAGCCCTTTGTGCAGGTGATTTACAGCCCTCGAGTCCTCCCTTCCTAGTACATAATAGTAGCTGTACAGGGCTGCCGCTCAGTTTACGGTTGGGGGAGCCGGTAGGTCTGTGCTATTATTTGACATGAGCACGGTTTACCTATTATATGGTATACCTAGTCATTTGTAATTTGTATACATTGTGTGTGTGTATACATATTGAGAAATATAACCATTTTATTTGAGTAATTAATTATTTTGATGAAGTGACTGATACACCTCCACAAGAGACACGGATACAGACACCACAAGAGACCTCTGGTTACAAAAAGAATTGAATGAAAGCACACAATTATAAAAAATTAACCTGGAAAAAATTTCTGGTAAAAGTGATGCAATTGGTTGGCTCGAGAAATACACTAGTGAATGTGATCGATTTGGCTTATCTTATGAAGGAGAACTGGAGGTTATGTGAGTGTTTTTAACTGGTCCAGCTGTAGAGTGATCCGTGTCTAATGTGAAAAAAGAAGTATGGGACTAGAATATGTTAGTACAATCATTTAATTCGGTTTGAGGGGTAAAGAATTGGGCATATGTCAGCTCTGCAATTCAGTATAATTACATAACTGGAAGTTTTGTAGATTATTTGCTTACAAAGCAGGGATTGCTATTAGGCATGGAGAAAGATATGACTCATGTTAGCTTAATAAGTAAATTTGATGGTCATAGAACTACCGTTATTTTTACACAAAATTTAGAGAGAACAGTCATAATTACAATAGATCATTTCTTTGAAGAAGTCCCTATTTTGGACATTTGGGCACCATTTGAATTAATGAGTCTAGGTACAGTGATGTTGGACAATCGTTCAGGATTTTTTACAAGATAAATATCAAGTGTTTTTTTTATGTGAACAATTATAGCAGAAATATCATGTCTAAGTAATTTTGACACAGTAGCAAAGCCTTGAAAAAAATTTAAGAATAAATCATGGCAGTATGTGAAGTACATTGTACTCTATTAACCTCAAAGTGTACTCACTGATCTTCCGTTTCATATTTACATGGATATTTTGAACTGAAGTCAATAAGTAATCCTAACTCATTCCTAAGGACTGAGTTAGTTTTATCATTGTATTGTTTTGGTGAGTAATTCTGTATTCAGACCCTATTTTGCATGGTTTTTTATTATTATTTTTTTTTTTAGTTTGCTCCTTAAGAAATGGTTTTCATATTTAACCCGCGGTATGAAAATTTTATTAGGTGTAAAATCGAATTTTAGCTAAATGTGGCGCGTTATGTTGCCACACACACGTCTCCCATACCCCCTAGGTTTTGGAAGAAACTGTACTTATGTATACTGTCGATGCTCAAAGTTGCTTTCTTGATAATATTGTATTATTTGTTCTACATAATAGTTAGAAATTAAAAGTTAAATTCCGGGACTAATCAGGAAGAAATACATGTATGGTATCAGTGTATTCTATTGCTTTATTCTCCAAGTGTTGAAATGCGATTGTTTGGACTAGTTAAGAAGATAAATATATAACCTCAATGCTACCTTTGAGCTTAGATGTTTTTTATGTTTTGTTATTATCAGAATAGATTTACAAATGTTTTAAATGGTCAGGGAGGAGGTTTATTCAATCAACTTTACAGTAAAATATAAACATATTGAGAGACGTTACGTTCCTTTGCGCTTTATATATGTGTATAACAACATCCTAACCTTCAATTTGTGTTGTCAAATTGTCAAATTGAAAAATACTTACATCGAAACCAGTTTTAGTATGAAATCATTTATCGTTGCTTCTTTCAAAGATAAAGACACAGTGGAATTTGTTTATTCGCTCAACGTCATTAAGTAAAATTTTAATAGTGAAAAGTAAATTTCATTTTCACTAAGTAAAGATGAAAGTTTACACTTAGTACAATTTAGGGCTATATTTAGACTTTATTTCTGGCAGATTACTCGGGACGACGAGAAATGGTACAACTATTTTCATGATCCATAACCCATGTAACTTCTGACGTACACGTATTGTATTTTAGTTACCACAAACCTATGGTCACAGTATTTAATGATGATGATGATCTCACACTATTCATCACTTCTTTTTTAGGAACTGAAGAACAAAGAACGAACCAAACTTTTGGATTCGGTTAGGAATAAAACCACTGTAATAAATTCACAGTCATTCATCCAATTCTTCTACCTCACTCTCGCCTTCACTTTCGAAGAGTTCGTGAACCCTTTCAGCGAAATTGGGGTCATCTGTTCTCAAAAACTTTTCTTCCATTCTGAAAATAAATGAACAGCACGTTGAGTGATAGAAGAAACATGTAAACAGAACTTGACAAGATGTCATTAGGAGGAAGTACAGTGGAGTCACAGTTTTCTGAGCCACACCGGGGTCTGGGAGACTCACATTGTGCCACACACACGTCTCCCAGACCCCCTAGGTTTTGGAAGAAACTGTCCTTATGTATACTGTCGATGCTCAAAGTTGCTGCCATCCCTCACCATGGTTCTTGAGATACTGATTGATATTTACATGGGGGTTTCCATTCCAGTGGGCGCTCAGTGTTACCAATACTCGAAATGAAAAATCCGGAGTAGGTCTCCCAGACTCCCGTGTGGCCGTTAGGGTTAAGGAAAGTTCCAATATCAAATGCCATATGAAAAGAAACAGAACTAGATGGGTCAATTATTGATTCAGTGTAGATTGAGGTATAGCTGAATGAATGGCGGTTTATTGTTACGATAGTAGAACATCACTTTGAAAAGGAAGAGAAAAATAGAAAACATACAATGAAATTATAACTAGTGTTTATGTGTAGGTACAATTACAATCTTATAAATAAATACTGTAATAACTATGCATTTTTTAGTAATTGATTGTATACACAACTAGCTGTGCCCGGGACTTCGTCCCCGAGGAATAGTGTTTGTGTCTTATAGAGTTTTGGCTCTGCAATGGTCTTTTCAGTCAGAACGAACTCTTTTACATATATAGATAATATAGGTGGTTTGTTAGAAAAGAACTGTCCTAAGAAATATTAAATGGTTTCATTAATCACTAAATGTTTAATAAAAATCTTGACCTAGATATGACTTCAATTCTTATGTTTTTTGCTGATGTTATAATTATTTGTTTCATTTATTTACTTGTTCTAATGGTAATCTATTGCTTTCAGAATATGAAAAAAATTACCAAGAAAGTGAGATGTTCCAACAATATCCTCACTGTGGTTATAAATTGGCAGAATCTGGGGCTATGAAAAGGCATATAATGGTCTGTCATAAAGAGAAGCCTCATCAATGCCCTCACTGCAATTACAAATCAGCAAAATCTGGAAATGTGAAAATACATGTAATGGCCAGACATACAGGGGAGAAGCCTCATCATTGTCCTAATTGCGATTATAAATCAACAAAATCTAGAGATATACTAAGACACGTAATGGCCTGTCATAAAGGGGAGAAGCCTCATCAATGTCCTCACTGTGATTATAAATCAGCAAGATCTGGAGATATAAAAAGACATGTAATGGCCCTTCATACTGGGGAGAAACCTCATCAATGTGCTCTCTGTGATTATAAATCAGTAGAATCTGCAGTTATGAAAAGACATGTAATGGCCCGTCATACAGGGGAGAAACCTCATCAATGTCCGTACTGTGATTATAAATCAGCTGAATCTGGGACTATGAAATGTCATATCATGGCCCGTCATACAGGGGAGAAAGCTCATCAATGTCCTCACTGTGATTATAAATCAGCAAGATCTGGAGATATAAAAAGACATGTAATGGCCCTTCATACTGGGGAGAAACCTCATCAATGTGCTCTCTGTGATTATAAATCAGTAGAATCTGCAGTTATGAAAAGACATGTACTGGCCCGTCATACAGGGGAGAAAGCTCATCAATGTCCTCACTGTGATTATAAATCAGCAAGATCTGGAGATGTGAAAAGACATGTAATAGCCCGTCATACAGTGGAGAAACCTCATCAATGTCCTCACTGTGATTATAAATCAGCAGAATCTGGAGTTATGAAAAGACATGTAATGGCCCTTCATACAGGGGAGAAACCTCATCAATGTCCTCACTGTGATTATAAATCAGCAAGATCTGGATATGTGAAAATACATGTAATGGCGCATCATACAGGGGAGAAGCCTCATCAATGCCCTCACTGTGATTATAAATCAGCCAGATCTGGAGTTATGAAAAGACATGTAATGGCCCGTCATACAGGGGAGAAACCTCATCAATGTCCGTACTGTGATTATAAATCAGCTGAATCTGGGACTATGAAATGTCATATCATGGTCCGTCATACAGGGGAGAAACCTCATCGATGTCCTCACTGTAATTATAAATCAATAAGATCTGTAGTTATGAAAAAACATGTGATGTCCCGTCATCCAGGAGAGAAGCCTCATTAATGTCCTCACTGTGATTATAAATCAGCACGATCTGGTACTATGAAAAGACATGTAATGGCTTATCATACAGGGGAGAAGCGTCATCAATGTCCTCACTGTGATTTTAAATCAGCAGAATCTGTAGTTATGAAAAGGCATTTAATGGCCCATCATACATGGGAGAAACCTCATCAATGTGCTCTCTGTGATTATAAATCAGCAAGATCTGGATATGTGAAAATACATGTAATGGCGCATCATACAGGGGAGAAGCCTCATCAATGCCCTCACTGTGATTATAAATCAGCAAGATCTGGAGTTATGAAAAGACATGTAATGGCCCTTCATACTGGGGAGAAACCTCATCAATGTGCTCTCTGTGATTATAAATCAGCAGAATCTAGAGATATGAAAAGACATGTAATGGCCCGTCATACAGGGGAGAAACCTCATCAATGTCCTCACTGTGATTATAAATCAGCAAGATCTGGAGTTATGAAAAGACATGTAATGGGCCTTTATACAGGTGAGAAACCTCATCAATGTCCTCTCTGTGTTTATAAATCAGCAAGATTTGGAGATATGAAAAGACAAGTAATGGCCCTTCTTACAGTGGAGAAACCTCATCAATGTCCTCACTGTGATTATAAATCAGCAGAATCTGGAGTTATAAAAAGACATGTATTGGCCTGCCATACTGTGGCGAAACCAAGGAACACAAAGCTAAGTAATACAGATGAGGTCTGGAAAAGCGATTGAAAGGGTGATATTTATACAAACGACACTTGTGCGCATGATCAGATAACTAATGTGACCAACTGTGACGCGAAGGTACACACGCTCACTGTTTGAGTAATCTCGAAATAGTTCTTGGACCTTTCGATGAGAGCTCCGAAATGGATAAGGAAAATAAATTTCTGATTCAATTATACCAGATCACATGTCATTTTGATTGTAACCTTTTATTAAACTAATAGCATAAATCAATTTTCATAAATTAAATAGTTAATACCTTTGAGAATGAAAAAAACAAAACAATTAATTAAATTAAAAGAACAATTTAAACGTTCTTATAATTATAAAATGAATTTTTTAATATTAACTAAATTATCAACAACTAATTAATAACAAAAATAAATCAATTATTATTTAATCTTACGATAGTAAATTTAACTCTATTAAATTACAAATAAATAAAATATCCAAATAAATCGATTACAAAATAATAAATGTTTATGTGGTTTTTTAGTTGAAATGATATCATAAAAGCTCTTATCTGCCTGTCGAAGTAGATTCCAGTAGGTAGTATATTCTCGGCAGGGCGAGCTGGATGTTGAGACGACAGAGGAATTTTCGTCGGCAGGGCGAGCGAAGATGTTGAGACAATAGAGGCTGAGATGATCGACTGGGTCAATTCGAATTGGTCGAATCGATGACTAAGTTTAAACTAATTACACCTGGAGGTGGGCAGCAAATTAGTATCTTGTTCCAATTTCGAAATGCAACTTTGGGCTCCTATAGAGCATGCGATGTGCACGTCTAGAGGCTCGTGTCAACACTCTTGCTCGGTTTAGCCGGAGGGAACAAAAGCCGATCGACTCCGCTTTTGTTTTTCTCTCTTCTTTTGTAACATATTTTTTCAAACTTATTACAAATATTACACTTATTACTAAACAAATAAAATTACCTTTAAAATTAAATTATTCTAAACAACTATGAAATAAACGTTTAAATTATTATATTAAATAAAAATGTGAAAAATAAGTAAAGATAATGTTCTTTCTTTTACGAAAAAGTGATTTAATTTTTTATGATTAATAATACTCATGAGGTTTCTACTTCATCTGGCCTTAACACTCACTTTGGACTGTCTTCAGTTCGGTCTGTTACGTCGAAATGACGAATTTTCAACATAACTTCAGTTCACTTCTTCGATTTGAGCTCACATCAATTTAGCCTACACTCGGTCAGTTTGATGTGAACACACCAAACTGACCGTGTGTAGCGGTTTAGTTTAACAAAGCTCCCAATGGAGTTCATTAATTTATTAATTATAAATTCATTTGATCCATAAAATATAAAAATCACATAGGTATTTTATGGTTTGTAAGCTACATATCTGATAATGATGTTTCATGACATACTATGACTATATAAGAATATGACTTACAAGTACAATATCTGTCGAACATTATTATATTCCGCTTTCATCAAAGCATGAGGTGTATTTCTGTAGACATGCACCAAGCTTGAATGATAAAATTTTCACACCTGAAATAATAAAAAATTATCATGATTTATAAACACTGACATAAAAAAGTTTTTAGTGATACCTTTATAATAATTTATTTTACATATAAGGTAAAATAATAAAAACCGGTTATAAAAAAAATTGAGTTTATTGTTGAAGAATACATTTTGCCAAAAAAAAAAAGAGCACAGGAAAAAGGTGTAATAAAGACAAAAGAGAATAATAGAAAACTTCCATCTTTAGCAGTTATAAAATAAAAAACCAAAGTAGGCATAGAATTGAAAACTTAAAGCCTGAGCAAGATAGCAAATTTAAAACTTAAATTTAGTTTAATTTAAATCAAATAAAAATTCAGTGAAATCTAATGGGAAAAGTGGTTACGTACACTGTTTTAAAGAGATTCTAAATTGAAGAACAAATTAAAATACTGGGATATAGATTTGAATTTGTTTCCCATTTTTGAAAAAAGGTACTTGTGTATTAGCTGGTCTACATGAAACCTACCTCCTTATTTCCTGTAACCTCTTCTTATCACTCCTCTCATTTCAGTTATTCAATTCTTATCATTATGTATTCAATTTTTAAAGCTTCCAATTTTGATATATGTAGATTTAAATATGATGAGATACCAGTCTCGATTCACCTTATTTATTCTGAGTTGCAGGAGAAATTATCACTGTCCGGCACCATATTCATGAATTTGGTAATCATTCTGCAGGTTGTCTCTTCAACTTGAGTTACAAGTTTTAACGATTCATTCGTTTTCTTTTTTGATATTCTCCAAAAATACAAATTATCGTGAGCTTTAGTATGGAAAAAAGAATGTGTAAATTTCTGTAATCATTTCATATTGAAATGGTTGTTTCAATAAAAATATATCATTTATATTTTCAAATGTTAGTTGAAAAGTTTGTTTCTTGATGTTTATTTCTTATTTATTTACCGTAATCTACACATTTCCAATAATTACATTATTTTTTTCCATAATGAAGCTCGAGATAATTTTTATTTTTGGTAAATATTAAAAAGGAAATGAATAAAAATTGTAATTCAACTCAAAGCGAAACTTGAACTTAAAAAATCAACATTAGAGGTTCCAATAAATAGTATATGTAGAGGGATTATTAATTTACATAGGTTAATATAAATATATCTTTTAACTTACCATATCAAGAGACAGTTTTTAGTTTTAAGAATTACTGTTTTGTTTTTAACAAATGAATACCAGCAAAGGAACGCAATATGCTTATAATATTTTTTTAATTATTGGTTCTTAATTAAACTTTTAATTAACTTTGCAATTCTAGAGACTTGTGAAAATTATTTTGGAGAAAATGAAAGATCCAAAGATTATGAAAAATCAAGCATTGAGTAAACATTTTATTGAGTAATTCTGTTCTAAATCTTCAGTGCTTAATAACACTTCATTATGATTTAAAACCTTAAGATACATATATACTTACTAAATGAAGATATTCAAATGTTAATAATACTTATGGATATTAATGTTAATAAGATACTTACCAAATCAAGAATAAATAATTTTAAAACGGCTTGTCCACCTCAGTGAAAAAAAATCCCGGTTATGAGCCAGAAAAGGCTACTACCAACCTTGTAAAAACAAAAGTGCACATGTAAAAATCTATCCAAGCTAGTGACGGAGCAACTCATTCCTACTATTTCTTAACACATATTTCAAAGAATCTAATCGATCTATACTTTGTTAAATAATATATTTCTCTCAAAAGCATTTGTTGAATAATATGATGTCTGATTAAAAAGCTTGAGTTGGATGTTTCGGTTTCTTTTCTCATAAATTGAGACTGGTTGTGGGGGGGGGGGGGTCAAGATCAAATATGTAACAACTAATTAGTAAAGACTGTTCTCGACAAGAACATAACTATTGGAATATTTTTATACTTTCAAGTAGTGATGGGCTAAACAGTAAAATCTTAATAACTCGTTATGGCATAACTGCTACCATGTTACAACGTGTCCAGTAACACGTTATTTGAGTAACGTTATATTTCATTGAAGAAGATAATATATCTAATAAATAAATTTATTTGAGAATTGAAATAGACGTAGCCCATAATAGCTCTTTCCAAAAAAAAAAGGAAAAATATTAATTGAATATGTTTTAAAACAAAAAAACAGCCTTAAACGTTATTCAAGTGGCTCTATCTACGTAATTAGACCGTTTATTAAAATAATAAAACATTATTGGCTTAGTTTGCTATTTATTGGAAATACAGAAGGGTTTCGTTCACAACTAATGATTGAAAAATTAATAAAAAAATTTGCTAAAATTTTGGCTTATTTATTTATATATTGCTAAAATTTATTGGCTTAGTTTGCTAAAACTAAAATTATAATACTTTTAAACTCTTTTTTCCCCTTTTTCTTTCTTTCATTTATTTTTTATTTAAACAATCAAGAGAAGAACTTGACATTATAAGAATAATTGAAATAAAGTGAGACAGTTGTGCAATAAGTATTATATTCAATAAAAAAAGTAAGTATAACATTTTTTTACTTTACTTTATAGGCGTTCCGATAAGGGTTGCCTCAACTGGTCAGAGCAGAGTTCTATGTCTCCCGATCCATCCAATCAACCTCCTGGAGTCCTCGACCAGCCATCTCCTCCATCCACCTGCTTCTGGGCCGGTTTCTTTTCAAAGTTAATTTTTAAGCCCACCGTTTCGTAACACATCTTTAGGGCATACACCATCATTTCAAGGTAGACCTTCCTCCTCGTAAGCACAACCTGGTCGTCAGCGAAAAACAAGGACTGTAGTTGTTCGCCATCAATGAACGGCCCAACTTCCCCACACCATGTTTTCACAGCCTCATGATGGTATATCTTGAAAAGAGTCTTGGTTCAATCCCTTAGTACCATGAAAAGGGTCCGAGAGGTGGTTCCCGCATCTTATTTGATACATGTCGTCGCTGTATAGGTGTCTCACAGCCTTAATCAGAGCCCCACTAATGCCTGATTTTTTAAGTGCCACCCACAACCTCTCTATAGGCACATTGTCATATGCTTGTTACAAGTCTAAAGGCTGTATCTAGTTCCTGCTTCCTTTCCTGAGACTTCTCAACATATTTGTCCGTCAACAAATATGACCCCGTTAAACACCACTCTGCTCTTCTTCTACCAGTATTTCCGCTTCTTCGTGCAGTTTTGTATAAACTTCATCGGTATGTTGATAAAAATTAGCCTATGTTCTTCCCCGGGCTTGAGATTATCCATATAAAAATTCATCATAAACGGATCAGCACAGCTGTAAAACATACATGGGCACTAATTAACAAAAGAAGTTTACTGTTGTTCGTGCGAGTAAAGGATTAGTATGCAATGTTATTGGATTTATTGAAAAGGATCACTTAAAACAACTGTTTCACTTGTCGTACGGCAGCAGGGAGAAGTGAACTATGTGATATCTATAACTATCATTTGTTTTGTTCAGCGAAAATATCTAGATTTTGCGTGTAAGAAACATGTAAGCAAGCATATAAACTTTGCCCACCTTTTTCACCCCCTTATGGGTAGAATTTCGGAAAATCCTTTCTTATCGGATGCCTACGTCATACAAAGAACACACCCTCCAAGTTTCAGCTCTCTGCGATCAGCGGTTTAGGCTGTGCGTTGATCCGTCTGTCAGTCAGTCTTTCAGGACAAAGCATTTTATATGTATAGACATTCAGATGCCAATGTAAGAAAAGGATGATTAATCGATCACTAAGTGATACTGGATGATTGGTTGCGGCACTTGATAATTGGTGTTCGCTGATCGATACGAAGTACTTGGTACTCGGTATTCTATACTGTGTATCTGTCATAAGATGCACCGTACAAATGCTAGTTACCAGGCACCTGATATCCATCTGCCATGTACCTAGTTCCGAGTATCATCATCATCATTCGTGGCGCTACAACTCCTGTAGAGTCAAGGCCTCCTGCAGCTTGGTTCGCCAGTCTTCTCTATTGGTTGCCACTGCTCTCCAATTGCGAATTCCCAAGATGGACCTGGCATCCGCCGCCACTCCATCGATCCATCGGAGCCGAGGTCTTCCCACTCTTCTTGTCCCATAAATCCTTTCGTCTAGGACCATTTTAGGAATCTCATCCTGGGCCATTCTAATTATATGACCTGCCCATCGAAGCCGGCCTACTTTTATTACCCTTAAAATATCTGGGCTCTTGTAGAGTCTTGCTAGCTCAGCGTTCGTCCTTATCCTCCATATCCCATTGGTGCAAACTGGGCCATAAATTCTCCTCAGAATTTTCCTCTCGAACCTAAGGAGAAGGGCTTCCTGAGAACTGGGTAATGTCCAGCATTCGGAGGCAAAAGCGAGAACTTGTCTTACTAGGGTCTTATACAAATGCACCTTCGTGTTTTGGGAAATAGCCCTGCTTCTAAAATGCTTCAGTAACCCGAAATAGCATTTATTTGAGGACATAATTCTGCGATGGATTTCTGCTTTTATGTCATTATCCGCGTTCACCTGCGATCCAAGGTACACAAATTCCTTCACCCTTTCAAATTTAAACCCTCCAGCCATAAAATGCGATGGTTCATGCACATTCACTTGTGGGCCTGCATGCATATATTTGGTTTTTGATTCATTGACCTCTAAACCTAATCTAGCTGATGCTATCTGGAGACTGTTAAAAGCATTTTCTACCTAGTTCCGAGTATAGTAACGAATATAAAGTACTTTGTAACGAGTAAGGAGCTAAAAGTATGAAATAAAACTTAACGAGTGTCTATACCATTACCGTGTAATAACAAAAAGAAAGAAAAAATGTTTTCATAAGGCTGAGATATACAGTGGAGCTTCGATTATCCGAACGTTCAATTAACGGAACTGTTTTTTTTTTCAAATGCAATTTTCATTTATTTGATCAGATCATCTAGTTACTTACTTGTATTGTTAAATAAAATTTGACGAAAAATAAAATGATTTATTCCATGAACGTCATTAAGGGGCCCTAGTTATTTCTCGGAAACAGCAAAAAAATGCACTTAGACTTCAAAACGTATTTATTTACAAAGAACTGTAAACCTAATTAGGTAATTTCATTTGTTTCTCTGAATCCCTTCCTATTAATTTTTTAGTGAATTTCGATTATTCGAACCACCCTTGACAACAGTAGTTCCGATAATCGACGTTCTACTGTACTGGATATTAGTTGTTGTTAGTTTATTTAATGTCAGGTTATACTGCTATGGATAATCGGACGCCGCTACATTGGGAGCACTAAATTTTCCCTGTTCATGTTTAATTAGGCTAGGGATTTTTAACGAGGACCTGAGATCGTAGAGACTCGGGACCCACGTTTAATGTCCTTCCGAACGACGGTATAACCAAGGATTTTTTCCTCCCTTTAAAAAATCCTGGGGCCACCTGCCGGGCTATGAACCCGCAATTTGGGCTTTGTAGTTTGTTATGCTAACCATTAGAACATAGGTCCCCCCTGAGTATTAGTAATAAAGTGTGAACTTTACCGATTTCTCGGATGAAAGTATCAAGACAAATATCCCATGTTTCGTTCTTTTATACAAGTTTAGGGATGAACTATTCAACGATCTTTTTATTACCGTTTCTGTTCATGCTCTTCACTTAATGGTGAGACGCGCGTATTTTATCACTTTTATTTTTTTTAAAATTAAATTTAAGTACATTATTTATGTTAATCAATACTTTAGTAAATACTTAGCGCTGTTTCCAAATTATCAATTCGAAGGAATGGTTTTGAAAATATAACACAAATAACAAGTCGAATTCAGATTTAACCATTTGAATAAGTTGTTTTATTACCCTTCTATAAAATGTTGTTGAGTTCACGTAAATGGAAATCCTCCAGTAATGGAACGACTCCTCACTGAACGAACACAGAGCAAGAACACAAAGGCAAAGAGGAGGTTACAGAAGCCTAGCGATCTCTGCCGCCTCATTGGAAAGCCTGTGTTGTTCACGTTCTGGACTTTAAATTTCTGTTTTAAAGAAAAAGGAGTGATGGAACAAATCGGTAAGTAACAAATGCACACACACACACAATAAATTTAATGTTAATCTATATAATAATCTAAATCAATCTCCTGTATGAAAAAATTGATCTTCTTTATTTCTTTATTATTAAGGTGATCTATTCAATTTTCTATTTTGTTTTAAATCCTTAGTGCTAATGAAATGTCGAGATAGTACTCAGTCATTCTGTTTATTAATCCTACTTTTTGCCTTTTCATGGTTTTGTAGTTTGATGCATTGAATCTTAGACCATAAGGAGTTTTGTATGTTATAACTAATTATTGCTGAAATGTTTGTGTGTGCATGTATTTTTTATTCCTCTAGAAATTCATGAGTCTTCCTGTTATAAAAATAGATATGAAAGATAGAAGTCAAAATAATTATTTCTTTCAATAAAAGTACAGCAATAGATTTTATTTGTACTAAATATTATCTTTATTTTGATTTAAAGTGTAAGAAACAATATTGTTGGATGTTTAATATTCAAATATTTGATTCTATTTACCTCATTTGATGCTACTTATTCTCAATTGTTTCATTTGGTAAGCAAGGAAAAAAAAACAATCATGAATCCCTTACTTCACTAATATACATTGGCTCACTGCGAAAATGATACACCCTGTAGAAAAATAAAAAAATAAATGGTTACAGGGAACAACACATTTATTTATAATATAAATTTGAATTTGTTTAACCAATAAAATCAAAACAATTACGGTAACTTTGATTATTTAAAAAAATTAGCCAACGAAAAATGAATAAATAAGTTCACTTCACTTCTTTTTAATTTTTTAGTACTTTTACTTGTATTGAGCTATTAATTTAGTTAAATTGTTTTTAGATTGTACTTTGTTGGGTTCACTCAAACCTGGAGTTTGTTTTGTCTCTCTGACAATCCAAATCTCATTCGTATCACTTGAAATGTTACTTGCAATTTTAACTTTTTTTCAAAATGTGGTTTTTATTTTAGAAATTCTCAACTATATGGTGGACAGTTGAATGGCCATTTTTAAGAATATCAGTTATTCAAATCAGAGATTTCTTTTCATTAAAATGTTGAATGACCAACTAATTGTGTTTACTCCGATTATTTTTGATTTTGTGGAACTCACTTAAATAAAAGTCTTACACTTTCAACACAAGAGCTTAACTAAAGGAGAACAGTCCAAGCTTAACAAATATTGGGAAAGAGAAAGTTGTATAATTTCCCACTTTGAGATTGGTAATCATAAACAAATGTGTCTTATTTTTATTATTAAATCCTATTATGATTATTATATGTTTTTACACAAGGAACATATTACAGGAATGTTTAGTGTTCATAATAAATTATTGTTTTTAATTTAATACAAGTTAAACTGTACATTTATTCAAACATTCCTATCAATATCGAGATGTAGGATTTTGTCTGTGAGCCACTATATTTCTTCAGGTTCTTTTTTATATTTTTTATTTCTATTCATGTTTGATCTGGTTGATTATGCAATGTGTCTAATGAAGTACTTAAGTTTATTGTCCTGCCTAAATTATTATTTTCTCTGTTTACAGATGGGGCTATTCAAGTAAAAGAAGAATTACTTATCCAAGATGGTGGTTAGAAATATTTACATTATTAACCTTAGCTGACTATTTTTTGTTTCTTTTTTTTAATCTTATTTTTTATCTGGTTTACCACTTTCATCTTCTAGTTCAATCTATTTACAATAACTGTGTTGAAGGGGTCTTCAAACTACAGCCTCTGTTCTAATTTTGGCCCACAAGGGATATAGTCTTCTTCTAAGGCATGATTATTCCTTTAATAAGCTTGGGTGTCATTAAATTCCTCATTGGGAGGCGGTTCAAGGTCGTGGTCCTCTAGAGTGTTCTTACTCTTCTCTAAAGCATGCTGTGTTTCTTTCTCCTCAGAGCACTTCTCATTTTAAAAATTTCCTCAAAATGGACCGCCCATCTGTTCATAACTTTTATCTCTTCTCTGATCATCTTGCCACTTTCAGCATTTTTTTTCCTATTATTCCTCTCTTCAATAGCTCTTACATATTCTACTTGAAAGTATTCACCATTCCTTTTTATAATTCTCACGCCTAGTACCTCTTGGGGTGTTTTTTTTATTACACCCTTTAAAACATTCCGCTCATCCTCGGTATTGTTCTTTTATTCGTGATATGTTAATTGATTAATGTTTGTTTATATTTTGTATTAATTAATAATTGAAATTTGTTGTATTTTCAACCATTGCTATGAAAGTAGAGGAGAGACTGGAAAATTACAATAGTGTTGTAATATATTCCTTACTTTGAGTTATATCAAAAAAATTATATTCTAAATTAGTAGCTGAAAAACATTTTACAACTTATTAATAAAATATATGACCAAGTTCCTAATTTAAATTTTATACCTGCAGGTGAAGTGCTTCATCTGAAACAGGAGAGTGAGCTGCTTATCCCGGATGAAGGTGAGAAAAATTTATTGTATTAACCTTTCTATGTTGTATTTTATTTATTTTTACTGGGTCTATTTGTTATTCAAATTTCCCTCTACCTTCTCCCCTTTGAAGAATAATGTATATTTTTCTTCAGTTATTAATATTTCTAATAACGTTTACTAGTTTACATAAGAACCAAATCAAAGAATGAACACTAAAATAAAAATATTTAAAATTAAAACAACTAACTAATAAATTAACTAACAAATATTGTCGCTTAAAATTTTTAATTATTTTATTTTGTTGCAGTTTCCTCAGTTAAAATAAAAGAAGAAATGGAAGAGCAGCTTTATTATGGTGAGAAAAATATTTCGTTAAAATTAACATTTTTAAGTAAATTGTTTTTCAATAATGATCTATATATACTCAAAAATAATTGGCAGCATATTTTGGAAAGAATCACATTCAATAATAGATAGATTTATGTTTAATTAAGAAATTTAATGATGTTAATCATTTTTTTTTTTCCACATAAATATATTGCATTAATGGAACATATTTTGCTGGTCCCTTGATTATAGTTCCAATATTTAGATCTTCCTAATAACATTGGCCGACAAAAAAAATATTTTTTTTTAGTAACATAAAGCTGAGAATAGCATAAGCTAGTAGAACGAACCTCTCTTAATGGGAAAATGACCAGCAGGAAGTCGTAACGCGTAAGCAATCCTTGTTACATTAAACAAAGTATATGCACATGTTACATAAATTTGTTGTTTATTTAACAATGCTTTTATTAGTTTTCTTACTCCTATACATCGATTATTTTAATAATTTATATTTAGTTAACATCTAAGAAGCATACATACATCAAAAACATTTTTTTAAAACATGTTAAATTTATTTTTTTCTTTTATGGGGGTCACATCTTCTCTCTTTACAACCAGCAGTAATCACCGATCATTGCTGGATCCCATCGTCCTTGATACCGAATTTCCATTGTTCTCTTGTCTTGATGGAATCTTTCATCTTGCTCGTCACTGACCGCACCTAAGTTCTCAGGAAAAAACATAAACGAGAATGCAGAAAGTGAATTCTTAATGATATTCGGCAACCAAGTAACTTTTATGAGTCTAAATGTTCATTAACCAGTTGTTCGTAGTTTTCCCCAATCTTGTTGCCTAAAAAGTCCCTCACTACATTTTTAATTGCGTTCCAAGGCCTAAGTTCTTGCATGCTAAGCTTTCCTTTAAAATGCACATCGTCCAGCAATTTTCAAATTTGTGGACCAATAAAAATTCCTTCTTTAAGTTTGGCGTCGCTTAAATGGGGAAAGAGGCATTTAAATCCTTTGCCCTCCTTACTTATAGATTTTCCAAAGTTTTTCATGAGCCCAAGTTTAATTTGCAAAGGTGGCAAAAAAACATTTTTTGGGTCTACAAGAGGCACATATTTAACATTTTTACTTCCTGCTTGAAATTCTATCCTTTCCATCCAAATTTTCTTTACGTAATGTTCATTTACTGCACGCCTGTCCCACAAACACAAACACAGAAAACATCAATATTTTGGAAAACCTCCCTGAAGTCCTATTAAAATTGCTATTACTTTTAGATCCCCACATATCTGCCGTTAGTACTGGTCGTAGCTAATTCTCGCTAAAATGGTGTGCATAGTTTCATAGTCTTCTTTCATTGTCATTGAATTGGCAACTGGTTTAAATGGTTTGATATTTCCATTATGAAGTAATACAGCTTTGAAACATTATTTCGACGATTCTATGGATAGCGGGGCGAATGCTTTATATTGAGTTCCTGCATTAAACCATCAATATCAGTACACGCGCGCACGGAATTTCCCTTAGTATATAATACAGAAAACGCTGCATTTTTTTCCCGAAAATTGATAATTTTTGTTTCCTTGGCTAGTAAATTCTACTCCTTAAGACGTGAACCAAGAAGTTCTGATTGTTCCTTTGACAAACCCAAATCATGTAGTTCATTTTGATGAATCAAATATGGCTCACCAGCACTGGAACAATGGGGGTCGGTACAAATTTCTTCGGAGATGGTTGATGATGTGGCATTGTCGCCATTATCTCCTGAAACAATATCGTGCCACTCTAAAGGCGTAGTCGGTATTAGTAAGTCTGCATTGTGACGAATGGCTCTTATGGCAGAAGGTACATTCGAGTATTCGATTATTTGCTTTGCTTTTTTGGAATAACCCTCAGTCTTTGTCATACAGTAATAGCAATCATTTAGATGATTGGTGGCTTCTCGCCAAATCATTGGAACCGCAAAAGGCATACTTTTTCTCTTCCCTAGCATCCTCTGCACCAGTAACACGCTACAGCTTACACACCACACATGGGTGGTCCAATGCTTATCTTGATCTCTGATTGAAATACCGATATATTTTCAGAAAATTGCTTTGCTTGTGATTTAACAAGAAATTCTCCACAAATATAATAGAACTTGTCAGGAGAAGTTCTGCAACTGAGTAAGGGAATTGTCCATATTGTGCGTATTAGGTACGTGTTAGGACTTTTGGTATATTTTTTATATTATTAGGAAGATATTAGTATTTTAAAAATAATTGGCTGAAAAGTTACAAAAATGGTGTCGGCCAGTGTAATAGTAATTTTATATATTTTAAATTGTTTGAGTTAATCCTGTGTTTTTTCTCAACTTTCAGATGTAAATAACTGGAATGTTTTAATCAAGGAAGAAATGACCATTGAAACTGAATCAACTGGTAAGTTTTTGCTTTTAAGGCATTTTAAAAATTATTTAAAAAAATGATTGTATTCCATAAAATTTGGACGACATGAATAATATTTAAAAATGATATTACTATTTACATCCTATACAGTGGAATCTCGATATTTCGTATCCCGATTATTCGTATTTCCGGTTAATTCGTACAAATTTGCCGGTCCCCAGAGAAAATCCCGATAAATGGTATAAAATCAATGCATTTCAGACTCCTCGATAATTCGTATTATTTTTATGCTCGAGGTCACTTACAACTTCATATAATTCGTATTTCCAGCTTTAAAATCTCGTTACTTAGTACTGTTTTTGAAAGGGAGGGAGAGAACAGTGAAGCAGATATGCCAGGGAGCAGAATGAGAATAAATCCTTTCTAGGAAATCACTCAATTTGTATTTATTTTTATACACAAATATGTTTGTATTGTTTAGAGGCACAGTAGATCCTATTGTTTTTTACGGGGGAGCGAGTGACATACAAGTTTTCCAAGAAATCTCATAATTAATTCGTACTGTTTTCACTCAAATTAGTCAAGTAGAGAGGGGAAGTTCTATTAATTTTATTAAGCTTTTCTTACAATCACACTTTTATTTACAATTCAGTCTCTTTTTTTTACCGTTGTGACACATAATCATACCTCCAAAATACTTTAGCCTCTCTATTGAAGAGAAACAACAAATCATAAACGCTGTGACCAGTGGCTGTAAGCTAATTGACGTATCCAAGCATTTCATCGTCCCTGGTTCCACGATCACATCAATCCTGAAGAAGGACAAAATTACTTCCCAGACTTGTAGAGAACTTAAAAAAGTGGTTCGTACAAGCAAGGAATTCAAATGTACCAGTAGGAGTAATATTTGAAGGGAAAAAGCCCGAGTTTTCACAGAAAAATAGGAATTGAAGACTTTCGTGCAAGCGATGGATGGTTCAATAGATTAAAAAAAATTCATTAGTACGTTTTTTTATTTTGTACTCCCGATAATTGGTATTCCCGATAATTCGTACCAAATCATCAGTCCCTTGACCATACGAATTATCGGGATTCTACTGTATTAGTATCTACCAGTCAACAAATTTCTTTCCTACATGATATTACTATTTGTTTCCTTCCTTGTCCATTTTATTTTATTTTCCAGTTATCATCATTTCTAGGCATGATGTAATATTGATAGCATTAGAGAAGGTTTATAGAATAGTAACAAGTCAGGAAACAATTACAGGAATGGTTGCACTGCTTAGAAAGGTTTTACATAAGCCGTAATTAACTCTGCGGAAATCCATAACAGCTTATTAGTGCTTATTTTAATTTGTTCGATCCTTACAATGCTGCCCCTTTTCTTGCCACCACACCAAGGGGGCTTCCTAGTGGTGATGACCCAAGGGTGTGTATTGTGAGTGATCTCTTTATGAAGTGATCAGTCTTGCAGCATTTGTACTAATTTAAGTGAACCTGAAGGACCAGTGGTTATTGTACCCGGGCCAGGTGATGGAGCTGTCATCTCCTTACCCCCCAGAATGAATGTCCTTAGAATGGATTTGGGAGATGTATAGTATAATAATGATATTTATTATATTTGCTTACCCAGTGAATAATTGGTTAAGTCAAATTTGTCGACAGAGATAATTGTATTGAGGGAATTAGAATTATCTTTGTTGAATTAGCACTTTTTTCTGAACACTGACTATTTGTGTAATTAGATGTTTCCTGTTCCTCATTTTACATATTATTTTCATGTCAACAGGAGTGGTTACTCATATTAAGGAAGAACCGCTTCTATCAGATGAAGGTAAGAAACATTTATATCAATTTTTATAGAAGAGACTTAATAATAATATTTAAAAACAATATCTTTTGGATCTTTCATAATAAGGTGGTGCTTTTTACATTTTCATATGTGTTTTGGTGGAAATCTGAGTTTTTCTTCTTTATGATTACTATCGTAAACTGTAGATCTGGAGACGATGAAACCCTTTACTATGCTTTCTTATATTTCGTACTAAATAGACATAATATGACCTGGTTTGTCTCAATCGCAATTACCATAGATTCCTCATCAAAACCTTTTAATCTAGATATTGAGGAAAACTTCTTTTTTCCTATATATTTGTTATAATCTGATAGGTTTATTTTTTATCTGCGATATTACAGAGGTTGCGGTGTACCGAATGAATGAAAATGTGTTTATGGAAAACAATTATTTAAATAAATATACAATTAAATTCATACACTTAATACAAAAACAACACTACAAATAGGATAATCCGTCTTTCAAAACAAATTTTAAAAAATAAATGGAAAAAAGGGTAGTGTTTTTCTGAATGAATAAGCATTTTTTTATTTGAAATCGAAATTTATTTTTTGAACAAAATTAAAAACTATTCATACAATTGTTACAAAATACACTAGACAATGCATAATCCGTCTGTCAAAAAAGAAAAATAATTATAAAAAGAAAAATGAAGTGTTGTTCTGGATGAATAAACGTGTGTTAACTGAAGAAAAATTTAACTTCAATGTATGTAAATACACATATACAATTTAATTCATACAATTACTACAAAAACAGTAAACATTTTTTTGACCGACGGATTATCGAATTAATCGGTCTGTCGAAAAAAATAAAAAAGGTAGTTGTGTTCTAAGTAAGGTCTTTGTGTGATTATGTTTTTTATTTCAATTATGGAAATTGATATATATTTTTTTATTTTAACCCCTGATAAGGGAAGGGGCATTTGATAGATATGGCGGAAGCAGTGGTTTGGTCGCCAAGACTACAGTTATCAGGGAGAGGATAGCGGGGAGGGGCCTTGGGGACGTCATGACCTTGCAGGTGCTTGCGACCTCTCAACCGCCCTCCCCTTTAGCTCTGAGAGCCTTTAAAGCCTTCCAACCTCACACTTTTAAAGGCAATTAAAGCCCTTTGTGCAGGCGATTTACAGCCCTCGAGTCCTCCCTTCCTAGTACATAATAGTAGCTGTACAGGGCTGCCACTCAGTTTACGGTTGGGGGAGCCGGTAGGTCTGTGCTATTATTTGACATGAGCACGGTTTACCTATTATATGGTATACCTAGTCATTTGTCATTTGTATACATTGTGTGTGTGTATACATATTGAGAAATATAAGCATTTTATTTGAGTAATTAATTATTTTGATGAAGTTACTGATACACCTCCACAAGAGACACGGATACAGACACCACAAGAGACCTCTGGTTACAAAAAGAATTGAATGAAAGCACACAATTATAAAAAATTAACCTGGAAAAAATTTCTGGTAAAAGTGATCCAATTGGTTGGCTCGAGAAATACACTAGTGAATGTGATCGATTTGGCTTATCTTATGAAGAAGAACTGGAAGTTATGTGGGTGTTTTACTACAGTTACAACTGGTCCAGGTGTAGAATGATCTGTGTCTAATATGAAAAAAGGAGTATGGGACTGGAACATATTAGTACAATCATTTAATTCGGTTTGAGGGGTAAAGAATTGGGCATATGTCAGGTATGCAATTCACTATAAATACATAACTGGAAGTTTTGTAGATTATTTGCTTACAAAGCAGGGATTGCTATTAGACATGGAGAAAGATATGACTCATGTTAGCTTAATAAATAAATTTGATGGTCATAGGACTGCCATTATTTTTACACAATAAATTAGAGACAACAGTCATAATTACAATAGATCACTTCGTTGAAGAAGTCCCTAATTTGGACATTTGGGCACCATTTGAATTAATGAGTCTAGGTACAGTGATGTTGGACAATCGTTCAGGATTTTTTACAAGATAAATATCAAGTGTTTTTTTTATGTGAACAATTATAGCAAAAATATCATGTCTAAGTAATTTTGACACAGTAGCAAAGCCTTGAAAAAAAATTTAAGAATAAATCATGGCAGTATGTGAAGTACATTGTACTCTATTAACCTCAAAGTGTACTCACTGATCTTCCGTTTCATATTTACATGGATATTTTGAACTGAAGTCAATAAGTAATCCTAACTCATTCCTAAGGACTGAGTTAGTTTTATCATTGTATTGTTTTGGTGAGTAATTCTGTATTCAGACCCTATTTTGCATGGTTTTTTATTATTATTTTTTTTTTTAGTTTGCTCCTTAAGAAATGGTTTTCATATTTAACCCGCGGTATGAAAATTTTATTAGGTGTAAAATCGAATTTTAGCTAAATGTGGCGCGTTATGTTGCCACACACACGTCTCCCATACCCCCTAGGTTTTGGAAGAAACTGTACTTATGTATACTGTCGATGCTCAAAGTTGCTTTCTTGATAATATTGTATTATTTGTTCTACATAATAGTTAGAAATTAAAAGTTAAATTCCGGGACTAATCAGGAAGAAATGAAATACATGTATGGTATCAGTGTATTCTATTGCTTTATTCTCCAAGTGTTGAAATGCGATTGTTTGGACTAGTTAAGAAGATAAATATATAACCCTACCTTTGAGCTTAGATGTTTTTTATGTTTTGTTATTATCAGAATAGATTTACAAATGTTTTAAATGGTCAGGGAGGAGGTTTATTCAATCAACTTTACAGTAAAATAATAACATATTGAGAGACGTTACGTTCCTTTGCGCTTTATATATGTGTATAACAACATCCTAACCTTCTATTTGTGTTGTCAAATTGTCAAATTGAAAAATACTTACATCGAAACCAGTTTTAGTATGAAATCATTTATCGTTGCTTCTTTCAAAGATAAAGACACAGTGGAATTTGTTTATTCGCTCAACGTCATTAAGTAAAATTTTAATAGTGAAAAGTAAATTTCATTTTCACTAAGTAAAGATGAAAGTTTACACTTAGTACAATTTAGGGCTATATTTAGACTTTATTTCTGGCAGATTACTCGGGACGACGAGAAATGGTACAACTATTTTCATGATCCATAACCCATGTAACTTCTGACGTACACGTATTGTATTTTAGTTACCACAAACCTATGGTCACAGTATTTAATGATGATGATGATCTCACACTATTCATCACTTCTTTTTTAGGAACTGAAGAACAAAGAACGAACCAAACTTTTGGATTCGGTTAGGAATAAAACCACTGTAATAAATTCACAGTCATTCATCCAATTCTTCTACCTCACTCTCGCCTTCACTTTCGAAGAGTTCGTGAACCCTTTCAGCGAAATTGGGGTCATCTGTTCTCAAAAACTTTTCTTCCCTTCTGAAAATAAATGAACAGCACGTTGAGTGATAGAAGAAACATGTAAACAGAACTTGACAAGATGTCATTAGGAGGAAGTACAGTGGAGTCACAGTTTTCTGAGCCACACGGGGGTCTGGGAGACTCACATTGTGCCACACACACGTCTCACAGACCCCGTATACTGTCGATGCTCAAAGTTGCTGCCATCCCTCACCATGGTTCTTGAGATACTGATTGATATTTACATGGGGGTTTCCATTCCAGTGGGCGCTCAGTGTTGCCAATGCTCGAAATGAAAAATCCGGAGTAGGTCTCCCAGACTCCCGTGTGGCCGTTAGGGTTAAGGAAAGTTCCAATATCAAATGCCATATGAAAAGAAACAGAACTAGATGGGTCAATTATTGATTCAGTGTAGATTGAGGTATAGCTGAATGAATGGCGGTTTATTGTTATGAGAGTAGAACATCACTTTGAAAAGGAAGAGAAAAATAGAAAACATACAATGAAATTATAACTAGTGTTTATGTGTAGGTACAATAACAATCTTATAAATAAATACTGTAATAACTATGCATTTTTTAGTCATTGATTGTATACACAACTAGTTGTGCCCGGGACTTCTCCCCGAGGAATAGTGTTTGTGTCTTATAGAGTTTTGGCTCTGCAATGGTCTTTTCAGTCAGAACGAACTCTTTTACATATATAGATAATATAGGTGGTTTGTTAGAAAAGAACTGTGGTTTGTGTTTGAACTGAAAGAAATATTAAATGGTTTCATTAATCACTAAATGTTTAATAAAAACCTTGACCTAGATATGACTTCAATTCTTAAGTTTTTTGCCGATGTTTTAATTATTTGTTTAATTTATTTACTTGTTCTAATGGTAATCTATTACTTTCAGAATATGAAAAAAATTACCAAGAAAGTGAGATGTTCCAACAATATCCTCACTGTGGTTATAAATTGGCAGAATCTGGGGCTATGAAAAGGCATATAATGGTCTGTCATAAAGAGAAGCCTCATCAATGCCCTCACTGCAATTATAAATCAGCAAAATCTGGAAATGTGAAAATACATGTAATGGCCAGACATACAGGGGAGAAGCCTCATCATTGTCCTAATTGCGATTATAAATCAACAAAATCTAGAGATATACTAAGACACGTAATGGCCTGTCATAAAGGGGAGAAGCCTCATCAATGTCCTCACTGTGATTATAAATCAGCAGAATCAGGGGTTATGAAAAGACATATAATGGCCCATCATAAAGAGAAGAAGCCTCATCAATGCCCTCACTGTGATTATAAATCAGCAACATCTGGAGTTATGAAAAGACATGTAATGGCCCGTCATACAGTGGAGAAACCTCATCAATGTGCTCTCTGTGATTATAAATCAGCAAGATCTGGAGATGTGAAAATACATGTAATGGCGCATCATACAGGGGAGAAGCCTTATCAATGCCCTCACTGTGATTATAAATCAGCAAGATCTGGAGATACGAAAAGACATGTAATGGCCCTTCATACTGGGGAGAAACCTCATCAATGTGCTCTCTGTGATTATAAATCAGCAAGATCTGGAGATGTGAAAATACATGTAATGGCGCATCATACAGGGGAGAAGCCTCATCAATGTCCTCACTGTGATTATAAATCAGTAGAATCTGCAGTTATGAAAAGACATGTACTGGCCCGTCATACAGGGGAGAAAGCTCATCAATGTCCTCACTGTGATTATAAATCAGCAAGATCTGGAGATATGAAAAGACATGTAATGGCCCGTCATACAGTGGAGAAACCTCATCAATGTCCTCACTGTGATTATAAATCAGCACAATCTGTGGTTATGAAAAGACATGTATTGGCCTGTCATACTGCGGAGAAACCACATCAATGTCCTTACTGTGATTATAAATCAGCACAATCTAGAGATATGAAAAGACATGTAATGGCCCGTCATACAGGGGAGAAACCTCATCAATGTCCTCACTGTGATTATAAATCAGCAGAATCTGGAGTTATGAAAAGACATGTATTGGCCCGTCATATTGTGGAGAAACCACTTCAATGTCCTCACTGTGATTATAAATCAGCAAGATCTGGTGCTATGAAAAGACATGTAATGGCTCATCATACAGGGGATAAACCTCATCAATGTCCTCACTGTGATTATAAATCAGCACAATCTAGAGATATGAAAATACATGTAATGGCCCGTCATACAGGGGTGAAACCTCATCAATGTCCTCACTGTGATTATAAATCAGCACAATCTGGAGCTATAAAAACACATGTAAAGGCCCGTCATATGGGGGAGAAACCTCATAAATGTCCGTCCTGTGATTATAAATCAGCTGAATCTGGGACTATGAAATGGCATATCATGGCCCGTCATACAGGGGAGAAGCCTCATCAATGTCCTCACTGTAATTATAAATCAATAAGATCTGTAGTTATGAAAAAACATGTGATGTCCCATCATCCAGGAGAGAAGCCTCATTAATGTCCTCACTGTGATTATAAATCAGCAAGATCTGGTGCTATGAAAAGACATGTAATGGCTCATCATATTCATATTCATATAGCGAATTATATACTGAAATTATATACTGTCTTTATTAAGCGAATTATATACTGTCTTTATCAAGCGAATTATATACTGGCTTTATTAAGCGAATTATATACTGTCTTTATCAAGCGAATTATATACTGGCTTTATTAAGCGAATTATATACTGTCTTTGTTAAGCGAATTATATACTGTCTTTATTAAGCGAATTATATACTGTCTTTGTTAGCGGAATTATATACTGTCTTTATCAAGCGAATTATATACTGGCTTTATTAAGCGAATTATATACTGTCTTTATTAAGCGAATTATATACTGTCTTTATCAAGCGAATTATATACTGGCTTTGTTAAGCGAATTATATACTGTCTTTATTAAGCGAATTATATACCTTATCAAGCAAATTATATACTGTCTTTATTAAGCGAATTATATACTGCCTTTGTTAAGCGAATTATATACTGTCTTTGTTAAGTGAATTATATACTGTCTTTGTTAAGCGAATTATATACTGTCTTTATTAAGCGAATTATATACTGGCTTTATTAAGCGAATTATATACTGAAATTATATACTGTCTTTATTAAGCGAATTATATACTGTCTTTATTAAGCGAATTATATACTGTCTTTATAAAGCGAATTATATACTGTCTTTATCAAGCGAATTATATACTGAAATTATATATTGTCTTTATTAAGCGAATTATATACTGTCTTTATCAAGCGAATTATATACTGTCTTTATCAAGCGAATTATATACTGTCTTTATCAAGCGAATTATATACTGAAATTATATACTGTGTTTATTAAGCTAATTATATACTGTCTTTATTAATGATAAAGAAGCTTTCTAACTAAGTTTATGGTTATATTACACCCTGACAAGTTGTTTGACTATCTATGATCCAACCTTCTTACATCATACATCGAACGAACCCTCTTTACGTGAATACGTAATCAATGTAAACATTGAGAAGATTGAAAAATACGTAAACAAATATGAAGGCTAGACAATTGTTAGCATTATTGTAGCGGCTACATCTAAAAATATTGAAGTTTATATGTATAATCATTGGGGCGATTAAATATAAACCAAATGGGTACTTCACCGAGATAGTTTAAGTTAATGTAATCGCTAGGTAGGTTACATATTATATAGGAGGTAACTTCAATAAACACTTCCATATTCCAAGTCGCCGAAAAAACTGAGAGGAGCCAGTAAGCTTAATGACGTCATATAGATTGCCCTTAACCACATCTAACCTATATAAAGTTGGTACCAGATCCTTCAAACAACCCTTAAGCCTATCAAGTTGCATGGAAACAAAATGGCGACAAGGCACACTCAGTCTTCATATTGCTATTTATCCCCTTCAGTAACTCTAGTTCCTGCAAAAATATCCTGAATCCTGAATAAAATCATCAACGAAGTCCATGTCGCCTTTCAACGAGATGGTTAAGTGATATATAAGTGATGCGCTTGCCAAAATAGGTTAATATAGCTAGCTGGACATCGGAGGAATTGAAAATTGGATTATGATGTGTCTGAGACACATTGGCACCACTGACATCTGGACAACATTGGGAGAGAGAAAAATCTGATGTTACCTGGATGGATGGCCTGGAACATCTTCTATCGTACTTCAGAAAAATACAAGAATTAACTATACATGATGGGTGCATACTCTAGGGAATTCGAGTCATCATTCCCCAACACTTAAAAAACAACTAATTTCTTCACTTCACCAAACCCACATCGGGATTGTAAGGACTAAAGCATTGGCCCGAGGTAAGTTGTGGTGGCCAAAGTTAGACCAAGACATTGAAGAAAAGATTAAGTCCTGCGAAATATGCAACTGATATGCCAAACAGAAACCTACTGCATGCATACCATGGCCATTGTCTGGACACCCTCGGGACCGAATTCATCTGGACTTTGCAGGCCCCTTTAAGGGGAAAATATTATTGCTTGTGGTAGATGCTTTTTCTAAATGGATAGAGGTATTTGTAGTCAATGGCATGACTACTAAAAAAACAATTTACTTGATAAAATCACAACTGCTGACTCGGTATGGCCTTCCTAGGACTATAGTCACAGACAATCAAACTACATTCACATCGTCAGAATTCCAAAAATTTTGCGATAACTTTGGAATTAAACATATATTGACTCCAAGCTATTACCCTCAATCTAACGGGCAGGTTGAGAGATATGTAAAGAAAACCAAGCAGAATCTTCAGAAATTAATGGAAACTGGGAAAGACATAAACCAGGAATTATGCAACTTCTTATTCCAATTTCGTTGTACTCCAGTTGCTTCGGGAGTAAGTCCAGCTGAGCTGTTTTTGCGTCGACAACTCCAAACAAAATTAGACGTTTTGAACCCACTCAAAACACACACAACACCTTCAATGAAATTCTTTACAGGAAGACAACCAGTTTGGGTGAGAGAAGGGACGCATCACCCAAAGTTGTGGGAGGAACACACACATTCTGGAGTCTGGTGAGAGAAAGCACAATGCTGTCCCCCAATCCAGAAAAAAAAAGTCACCAAACTTCAAGACACCCTGGTCCGAGGAATATCAGCCAGCCACCACCACAAGACCAAGGAGAGACCGAAAGCCACCCAAGAGTCTTACCTACTCACCATTTTAGAGGGGAAGATTGGTGTGTCTAAAACACATTGATAACACTGAGATCTGGACAACACTGGGAGAGAGAAAAAAACCTGATGTTACCTACCGAGTGTGCGCAGTTCTATTCATTTGTGTTAATGTACTTAAAAGTTGTAATAAATAGTTACATAGTTGAGAATTGAAGTGTTCTATTATCAAATACCAAAATACACAAAAGATTAGATGAGAAAAAGAAAGCCTATCATATATGGTTAAGCTCCAAATCAGACGTGAATAGAAGAAATTATGTGGAAGAAAGACGAAAAGTTAAATAACTAGTCCGAAAAGCGAAAAACCAAATGTGGGAAGCTGAGTGCTCTACGATTACAAGTCAGCTGGGCTACAGGAGATCGGCTGAAGCATGGAACGTTCTTAAGAGTATGAGACAGCAGAGCAGACGTGAAATGAATGGATCTTCGGAACTTGTTGAGGAACCATTTACAAAAGAAGACGTGAAATGAACGGATCTTCGGAACTTGTTGAGAAACCAGTTACAGAAGAAAACGTGAAATGAACGGATCTTCGGAACTTGTTGAGGAACCTGTTACAGAAGAAACCGTGAAATGAACGGATCTTCGGAACTTGTTGAGGAACCAGTTACAGAAGAAGACGTGAAATATATCCTCAAGAATGGTAAAAACAACAAGTCCCCTGGACCGGGTGGGATGAATATGGAATTGCTTAAATACGGTGGGCAAGCCATCGTGACCATTTTAACCCAATTCAATAAAATTCTCCAAAAAAAAGTCCTACCGGAGGAGATGAAAATAGGTCACATTGCCTCCATTTATAAGAAAGCGGATAAAGCTCAATTGACTAATTACAGGGGCATATGTGTTAACAACACAATATTGAAGGGGTACTGATTAAAAGAATAGCGGAACAATTTAAACTCTTGAAGAACAATGTGGTTTTACTATGAGAAAGTCTTGTATTGATCACATATTTACTATGAGGCAGCTTTTAGAAAAATTTGAAAGCAAACAGAAACAGCTTAGCCTAGTATTTATCGATCTTAAAAAAGGCATATGACTGTGTTCCACGTAAACTTCATTTGAAGTGTATGCGAAAAGCAAACATTAATGACCCCTTAGTCTGTGCTGTTAAACATATCTACCATAATAGCATATGTCAAATAAAAGTTAGAAACAAACTATCCCGTAAATTCGAAAGTTCTAAAGGACTCCAGTGAGGAAGCTCTATGCCACCTACCCTATTCAAAATATTCATTCAAGGTGCTACAAATGAATGGTCAAGGAAATGTAGACGGATGGGGCTGCATGAATGACTTTTACCTTCACCACGTCATTTGCAGATGACCAAGTCATCATAGCCCAGGATAAAGAAGACGCAGAATATATGTGTACGAAACTAATAGAAGAATATAATAGGTGGGGGATGGAAATGAACTTTGAAAAGAATGATTATTTGGATGTGGAGGAGGGGGGACCATTGGAGGTGAACGGCCTACAGATCAAAAATGCATCCAACTTTAAATATTTAGGATCTATCCTTCAAAAAGATGGAACGTCTGAAGGGCATATAGCCCGAAGAACCGGAGAATGAAGGAAAGCTATTGCCATGCTCAATTATGTACTGTGGAGTAAAATCATCCTAAAAACTACAACAAATTAAATTTAAAAAATGATTTCCCATCCTATTATAATGGCTATAATGTTATACGGGTGTGAAACATGGAAATTGCGAAAGGGAATGGATTGGAAAAATGGATTTCTGGATAACGGCAGCCAGAATTTCTAGACGTGAAAGGATTCCCAATCCAGTAGTGCGAGAGATAATGAGTACTCAGAAAACCATACTCGAAAAAATCACAATAAAGCTATTAGAGTGGTTTGGAGACCTCATTAGGATGGATAATAATAGAATACCAAAAATGACAATGAGCTGGTGCCCTTAAGGAAAAAGAAGAAGAGGACGATCGCGAACTTCTTGGATGAAGCAAGTCCAGGAAGACATGGCAGGATATGGTCTTAATGAAGAGGACGCATTTGACATGAAAACCTGGAAAAAAATGGGGAAACTCTCTATAAATTAAAAATAGCATATATAATTTGACTATTCGATAAAAAAAGTAATTGCTTGAGCTGTTGCTAAGTTATAAGTAAGGTTATACTTAAGTTAGGTTATACTTAAAACCAAATAACACTTGGGTCTTACACCGATTCCTATCACTTCTTATTTCGCTGATAATCACCTTGGAGATGGAAAGCTATATAAGGTATCCAATCTGAGCATTCTGCCTGATGTGTATGTGAACCTTTCACTCATGTTTCGCCATGGCAACATAAAGTCCTCTCAGCGAAATTTCGAAACTTGCAGTTTTCGCACGGGCATATCACCGAGCTGTCTGTTCTAATTGTTACTTGTTCCTTGGGAGGGATTATGGCAGTATCTTTCACGTAATGAAGAATATGGAAGATTATAGGATTTTTCCAAGGAAAGGGTATTTAGTAAAAGAAGATGGCCTCGAGATCATCTATTATAGAACTTTATTGGAGTGCTATCGATGGGTAGTTTCTCCACAAGTGTTTTCATGTCATATTCTACATTTTTGCACATTTACTTGATATAATACCATTATAGTTGTAAATATCATTGAATTAAATAAAAAAAACTTATGGAAGTGAATCTGGGCCCTAAAACACCGCGATCGGAGCCGACTCCAAAGCAAGGAAATGAGGTACCTGAGGAAAATAGAGGGGAAGACCAAGAGGACCCGGATACAGAATTTGACGATAAGGACTGCACTTAAAATCTAACCACTCAATGAGTTAATTGAGATAGGACAGCTTCGATGGTTCGGCCATATAATGAGGATGGATGACTGCCGGGCAGCGAAGAGAGCTTAAAGGCCTTTAGGTTGCAAAAAATTGAAGAAAGCTGCATTTTTGATATGTTGTAAGGGCATTTCTGACTAGCAAAAATCTGGCAAGGCCTGGAAGAATTGCCTCTAAAATACCCTTAAAGAAAAAGGGATTGGATGGGTGGAAACCAGGAGAGCAGCCCTCGACAGAGACAGGTGGCGCTCCTTATGCAAAATCTCTACACCTCAAGGTTGAAGAGATGCCTGAATAAGAAAGAAAGAATGAACTGTTACTAATAATTTTTGTTTTTTTTAATAATATAGATTATCACTACAATTGAAAGAATATCTACGCAAAGCTTCGTGTCCAGCAGTCAAAATTGACAACGACGAAGTACCTTCCAAAAATTATGTACGTTATCTCGGACTATACTTGGACAAAAGACTTACATGGAACGTACATACAAAATTAAAGAGACAAGAACTGACTAGACGGTACAAACAACTATCACATCTGCTGGACTACAGATCTTCACTTGACTTACGGAACAAAGGACTTATCTATAATAGCATACTGAAACCTATTTGGACATATGGAGCAGAACTTTGGGGTTCAGCTAAAAAAGTCCACATACACAAGATTCAAACAACACAGTCCAAAGTTCTCAGAAAAATTGTTAATGCACCATGGTATATTTCGAATCACACCATACACAACGACATGAACATTTCCACTATAAAATCATGTATTCATAACAAATACATGACATTCCATTTTGGACATATCTTTTCTTTACAAATAAAAATATTTAAAATCATTTTAGTGATAGCAGATAACATTCTTCCCGAAATGGCAATTCTCGCACTGATTTCATAATTTAATTTCCCATTCAACAGTTTGGACATATGCATTACAAATTTACGGGATCGCTAAACAGACTAACAGAAAACGACTGCAGACTTTTCAATCAAAAGTACTAAGACTTATCACCAAAGCACGATGGTGTATCAATAACAAAACTCTGCATACTGACTTAAAAATACAAACGGTTGCCGAACACATACGAACATACTACAGACGCTTTCAAGAAAAACTACACGGACATCCAAACCCGTTAATAGAACGAATGGCTTCTACTCTCTACTATTTTTAGAAAACCGAATTATATTTTTAGAAAAAAATAGGAAAAGATGCAATAAAAACTTACATTAGGCTGAGAACAAATCATGGAATTCGCAACAATTATTTATGTAAGGTAGGCCTAAAACAAAGTCCTAAATGTGATAAGTGTAATCATATTGAGACCCTTAAGCATATTATACTTGAATGTCCAGCGTACATACAACAAAGAGAAATAATGCTCAAAAATTTAAATTTGAAAAAAAATTTTGTTTATGATGAAATATTAAAATTATCTGACCTTAAAAAAATGTGGGACCTTCATGAATATTTGATAATACATTTATATAAATATAATTTTTTTTACATGTGTTTTTGTATTATGTATGTAAGTGAGTGTGTAAGTATATGCATATGTGTGGTGCACAATTTTATATAGTAACAAATACACTAAAAATAATAAATTATAGAAGTACCATGTACCATGAAGTGATCGGGCTTACTGAGAATATAACTTTCATATAAAAGTGGCTGTATGGAATATACCAATGCCATCCCTATTGGGAAAAAAAAAGTCATTGTATCATGTTCTGCTGATTGTCACTGTTTTGTATTTGACAGGTGTAGATAAAAATATAAAGGGAACAAAAAAAAAAATTCCCCAATCTTAATTATGGTGACGCCCATACCAGTCCATTACAAACGTAGCAAACAAAAGGAGTCATCTAATTGCAATTTGCATTTAAAAATAATAAAAATCGTTAAACATTTCATATGAAACGACTTAATGGTGTAATGGTCATCTTCCAAGTAGGTATGCATGGATAATGAAGAAGATTTGGTATGTTCCCAAGTACGCTTTGCTTACTATAAGAAGAACAACCTCCACCATGACGGTCAAGAAAATTCTTTATTTAGGGTGAACTATTTATTGGTAATAGTTAAGTCCATAAGCTATAAATTTTGAATAGAGATTTTAATAAAATATTTTGTGTTACATAAATAGAGAAAATAAATAAAGATGGATAAACTCACTTTGCTGTTTTAGATATTACTGTTATATAACGAAATAAAAACAACAGTAGATACTTTGAACAGTAAATTAAATTGATAATAATCATAACATTCGAATATAAAGATGAAGTAAAGGTTATAAGTAGCCGAAGAAAACCTAACAACAGCTGGAACCTTCTGGGCAGGTGTTATCAGTGGTTGCCATGGGTACATCCAGTATATCCATATTTGAATCAAAAAGCCGTAAAGTCAGGGTTTTGTAATTCCTTAAATATTTTACGATTTCCAACAATTAAAGCCATCTTACACAACTTAGCAATGTGCTCCGGGCAGTGAAAGGTTAGAGTCCAAGTATGAAAGTGTATTTAATTAATGATTTCAATTTAAAGTATTCTTGTTCCCACACGTTCATTATTATTATTATAGTTTTATTTATTGTTTAATAACTTACAATCTCCTCAACACTTGCTATGTTATTGTTTTCCGACCTTATACTTTTCTGTGATTGTTCCAATACAGATTCTTGTTTTTTATTTTCTTACTTGATACAAATTTCGAACACCACAGTAATAAATGAGGAATAAAATGGTCCGGGCGGAGGTAACAAAAAAAAATTCTCTTAAATAGGTAGAACTGTTTATTTTTAAAGCCAACGTTTCAACTCACATTGCAGGTCTTCTCCAGGGCTAAGTACGAAAACTATCGTTCGCACTTATAGCGAATCGTAGAATTCAAAATAATTATCTCCATGAGATAGGCTTATCTAGTCATTGTAAGGGTACCTACCATTTTGTTGGACCATAACGAGAAAACCAAAATAAAGAAGATTTTTACCACCGAATAGAGAGCGGAGTGGCTTCGTGGTAGATCAATGAGTTGCCATGACGATAATCCTGGTTCAAATCCCGCTGCAAGCAATGCTTTTATTTCGTCTGTTAACAGCCGGGGATGGATCATTTATGATCTAAGACCCTCCTGGGGCTCACCCAGCCTCTATAAAGTGGGTACCCAAAACAAGGTGAAAACATTGGCGGGTGAACGTTATACAGGACAAATCACCTCTCTGCACAACCGTTCCCCAGTCTCTACCATGTACTGAACCCCAGACCCTTTCACGGGTTGTAGTGTTACATGTTTTTGCCACCGAATCGCAGCATAGCTCCATCACATTGAAACTGCCATACAAGCGGATATTGAATCTCAGAGGATATGGTATTCACAACCACGGACACTTTTAACCATCAAGTCTGAGAAGAAACCACGACGAAGAGGTGGGCGATCCGGGTTCGAATTCCGGCCCTTGACAAATATTTTCTCTTCAAAATAAAATATTAATAAATTTATAGAAATTAATAAAAAATAAAATAAATTGCAACTAGTTTCATTAGAACTCCACACCGGTTACAATAAAATTTTGATACGGTGAAATGATTTTCAACAAATGTCCCGATCATGAAATAATTTTCACAGACGGATCTAAATTTGATAATGGTGTTGTAGGTAAAGTGACGCAAATATAAACCGATGGCGAATGAACTAACTGAAGTCCATCTTTACGTGCAGAAACAAGGACAATATTAAAAGTCCACAAACATATAACGGATGACATTGCGAAATCAATTATTTGCCATTACAATCTGTGAACTGGTCTGGGGTTCAGAGCATGGTAGAGACTGGGCAACGGTGTTGCAGAGAAGTGATTTGCTTATTTTGGGTTCCCACTTTATAGAATCTGGATGAGCCCCAGGATGCTCCTAGATCCTATATGATCCATCTCCGACTGCAAAAAGACTAAATAAAAGTCTTGGTACTTGTGTATATAATGCACGCCCGAAATAGGCCAACGTTCTACGCATGCCCAAGCAGTTACATTTTATAACAGTTAAATTTCTAACAGTTACCTTGGATAACCTTACATTTATGACGGCCATTATTGTTTGTTTACTAGAGTTGTATCTTCATTTTTGTTTCTTGCTCGTTTGTTGTTTGTTTGTTGATTCATTGTACACTTTTTGTTGTTTGGTGATTTATAATTATAGGACAATGCTTATCGTATGATTCTATGTAATTATTTTAATTTTAAATTGTTTACATATTCCATTATTTTTTCATGTTATTATTTTCCACCCAAATGCGATTGAATAGTATGTTTTAAATAATTATTTTAATTTGAAATTGTTTTTATATTCCATTATTTATTTATATGATTATTATATTTATTTACATTATATACTTCATTATTTTATTATATGTTATATATCCAATTAAATTATTATTATTTAGATTTATTTATTTCCATTATTATTACATTCCATGTTATGTTTTGGGCAAGAAGAATCTAAGTTTGGCCGGGGGCAAATCTTTTCTCTTCAAAATATCTGAAGGGACCTGATCTCGGCCAAACTTAGATCCCAATAAAAATATTTGAAAAGGTTATCCAAGGTAACTGTTAGAAACGTAACTGTTATAAAATGTAACTACTTGGGCATGCGTAGAACATTGGCCTATTTCGGGCGTGCATTATATACACAAGTACCAAAGTCATATCCGCAGTGGGATTTGAACCAGGATTTTCGGCATTCTAACTCAGTGCTCTACCATAGCTCCCCCTTTCCATACTAAAGCTCGCGATTATTTTTATCTTCGAGAATATTAAAAAGGGAACGAATGAAGTGTTAAAACTTGTTGTGACTTAACAAGCGGAACTGATACCAAAATCAGAAAGGGATTAACAAAAAAAAATCATTACTAATCTCCTTCGTGATTCTCCCATTACAGATGAGAAAAAAATGTGTGACCCAGATGGGATAATTCCAAGGGGGAAAGTAGAAATATTACGGGTTGAGGACGCGGGATTTAATAAGTGATCTGGACTCTTGGGAAGGGTCAGTGATGGAACGTTTTCTTAACTTGTCTTATTAAAACGTGTTTGGAATTCCTTATACCATCTTACTCAATACTTAATGTTTACACTTAGAATACTTCGTTTCACATATATATTCTTTTTTTATGTTTAAAAATAAGCTAAATTCCTAGTAGGTTGCAAATACCAAGCGTATACGGTTTTGGAAATATATGTCAACTATCATAGAAACTATTCTAAAGCCAATATTCCCGACTGAGAAATGTTTGAAAAAAAAAAACCAAAGCATTTTGTCGATTTCGTTTTCACTTATGTTAATAAACAATACTTACCCATATACAAAAATATAGTATGTATAAAATATGGGGAGCGGAGTGGCTGAGTGGTAGAGCAATGAGCCATGCCGTAAATACTGGTTCAAACCCCTCTCCAGCCACGTCACCTAACCTCTATAAAGTACCCAAAGTAAAGGGGCCAAGTCTCTACCGTGTTCTGAACTCCAGACCCGGGTTCACGGGTTGTAGTGGTACAGGTTTTGTTTTACTACTTCAGCCTAAGAGTAGTGTTTCTGAGATTTATTTATTCCTTAGAGTAGTGTTACTACTGTAGGGTCTTTTTCGTTTAATCCCCGCATCTGTTTTTATATTAAAATAAAACACATGTTATGAAAAAAATAACTAAATTTAATAACAGTTATTCTATAGACCAAAAATGTAGATATGTGATTTATAACAACCACAAAAATATTTTTTTCTTTATACCTCTGCCTCCACATAAATTCACACAAATACGAGTCCAGGATCTTTTAGTTTCTGCCTTTACCTCATTTCTTCTGTTCTAATTGTTACTTGTTCCTTGGGAGGGGTTATGGCAGTACCTTTCACGTAATGGAGAATATGGAATATTATAGGATATGGGGGTTTCATATGATGCGTCGTTTCATATGAAACGTCCATTTTCCAAGGAAAGGGTATTTAGTAAAACAACTTAATGAAATCAAAATATTTACATGCTATACAGTTATCGCAACGTGTATCGTATTTTCAATCCCAGAACTAAAAAAATCAGGGTTTTGTGATGAAGTAAAGTTTGAAAATGCGTTTTTGATTTGAGTATTATTTTCTAAAATTGTATCCTTAAGAGAATTGGGGTCTTTTTCGTTTAATTCTTGCATTTATTTTTTTATTTATATAAAACAGTAAATGCTACATTTAATAACAATTATTCTAAAGCCCAACATGTAGATATGTAATTTATAATAACCTCATTTTTTTTTTTAAATTTAATTTATTGATATTTACAACTATAATATGATTATAACTAGTAAATATGCTGATATGTACATTGTGACTTGAAAAACACTTGTTGAGGTACTACCCATCGGCAGGACTCCAATAAAGTTCTATATCAGATGGCCTCGATCTTCTTTTCAGACGCCTCGGAGGGTTATCAGGAATAGTATGGGAAGCAAGTTGAGAGACTAGCGGATTCAAGTGCGTATGGAGCTTGTCGTGGAAGGATAGGTATCTAGTTTGGGCCAAATCAGTAACATATGGGATATTAAGATCATGATGGATGAGTTTGTTTCTGACATAATAAGGAGCATTGAGGATTTTACGAAGGATTTTGGTTGTAAGGATTGGTTACAAGATGAATTAGATGGTTTAGTAGAGCCCCAAAGCTCATATGTCCAAATAGGTCTGATTACTATCATGTAAATGAGTCTTTTGTAATTAATTGGTAGCTTAGAGCTTTTGTCAAGTAAGTGTTGAAGTAGGCGAAAACGTCGAGCAGTTTCTTGTCTTTTCAGTCTTGTATGAGGATTCCAAGTGAGACGTTTGTCCAGATGGAGTCCTAGGTAACGTATCTCTTCGACAGGGTTCAGTGGAATATAATAACCTCAAAAATATTGTCGTCTTTATACCTCTGCCACGATATAAATTCACTCAAATACGAGTCCCGGATCTTTTAGTTTCTGTCTCTTCCTTATTTCTTCTTTTGGCTGCAGCCCATAGTGGCTCAATTGACTAGGTGTGCAGTCCACTTGACGGATCCATAAAAAGTTCTGAGTGGTTTACTGTATAACGTTTCTGTTCATATCCGACTATTTGTTTTTCTATTTTTAAGTAGGTCTTCCATAAATAAGACATGATAATTGTTTGGATTGAATGCATTATTTTCAGGATCCTAATAGTGTTGTTTCATTCTTATTACTGCATTAATGAAGCATTCTTTTGTTTCCCGCAACATTCCACCGGAAACCACTGTTGTGGATATACTCGACCTAAATTATATTTTCGTCTGATGAAACAAGATTCATCAATCTTCAGTCATCCCATATCCTCCTATTGTCATTGGGTTTATGATGAGAGAATCTGTGTAAAGTTCCTTAAAATAATTCTTCCAATGGGTTGCAGTTTCCGCAGACATACTTAATTCTTCTTTACAAAATAAGGTGGTTGTATAGTTTTTTGGTCCAAGTATTTAGTCTTTATAGTCCAGGATCCGTGGTCCATATTTTCACTTGATTAGTATCAAGCTGAATCTTCGTGAATAGCTTCGTTTCGATAAGACGCCCAACAATTTCCTGTGCGAAAATTCTCGATTGTGGTAGCTAACAGAGGTAGCAAGGATAAAATATGTCGATTTGATGATTCTCGAAAATGTATTACTAACTGGGTTTTTTTTAATTAAATCTCAAGATAATTATCTAAATTATTTGAAAAAATATTTGTCCTACAAAATGTATGATTTGATCAAAGAGTCCCCTCCTTCCAATATGTATCTATAACGAAGTAAAAAAAGAATAAGTAAAAAAAAAAACAGCTGGTTAGTAATCATTTTTGATGACCTCGTTATCGATACACGTTGGAAGGAGAGGAACTCTTTTATCAAACCATACATTTAATAGGACAAATCATTTTTCAAATAATTTAGATAATTATCTTGAGATTTAACAAAAAAAAAACCTGTTAGTTAATAAATTTTTGAGAATCATCAAATCGACATATTTTATCCTTGTCCTTGCTACCTCTGTTAGCTACCACAATCAAAAATTTTCGCACAGGAAATTGTTGGGCGTCTCATCGAAACGAAGCTATTCACGAAGATTCAGCTTGATACTAATCAAGTGAAAAAATGGAGCATGGATCCTGGACTATTAGAATAGCTGTTATTAAAAGTTTTTTTTTTTTCATAACATGTGTTTTATTTTTAATATCAAAATAGATGCGGGGATTAAACGAAAAATATTCCTACTTTATTCTCAACCAGAAGTTTCTGATTTGCATTTATTTTGTGCACGAAACTCATCCCAGAAGGTTCCATTTTGTAATGGTAATCGTAACCATTTCATTGTTTGTAACTGTTACTTTTTCCAAGTTATCCTTAATAAAAACTGGTGATGGTATATCTAGAACGTCTGTTGAAAATGTATGTCATATATTTCCTAATGCGAAGTCATTTTTATTACCTGGCTGTTTAGTTATGAAAGTAAGGCAGAGAAATATGTCAATTACCCAGGCTTTAAGATGAGGTAATAGTGGATCAAACGAGTTGAGTCATCAGGTTCTATCGTATATTGGATGATATTAACATGGAACATATCAGGATATCTAAAATAAAAGATCTTAAGTTATTGACTTGTCGAGATTTTGTTAGGATCGTAAAGGCTCATAACACTACGTGTTCATGATTGGTAAAATACTTTATTTTTACAGAAACAAAACAAGATAAACTGTTGGACAAAATAAAAATTTCATTACCCACAGTTAGGTTCAATAAAAAGTGATTTATTTATTTATTATTTAATTTTCATTTGCACCTGCGCAATTACGAATTCAGCAAATTTGATCCGAGTGTTTTTCTCTTTGCTTTTCTACATGATATTCTATATGACGATAGAGTAAAAATATCAATCGTTGAGTAGGTCTCTTGGCCAATGTCTTTTTAATCTTTTCCTATCAAGTCCAGGTAACAGGGAGTAGGAAAGCGGAAGAACGAGTGGGTGTGGGCGATATTGTGTCGATGAGTGGGATGTCATGTATTTGTTATGAATATATGATTTTATAGTGGGAATGTTCATGTCGTTGTGTATGGAGTGATTCGAAATATACCATGGTGCATTAACAATTTTTCTGAGAATTTTGGACTGTGCTGTTTGTATCTTGTGTATGTGGACTTTTTTTGCTGAACCCCAAAGTTCTGCTCCATATGTCCAAATAGGTTTTAGTATACTATTGTAGATATGTCGTTTGTTCCGTAAGTCAAGTGAAGATCTGTAGTCCAGTAGATGTGATAGTTGTTTGTACCGTCTAGTCAGTTCTTGTCTTTTTAATTTTGTATGTACGTTCCATGTAATTTTGTATGTACGTTCCATGTTTGTCCAAGTATAGTCCGAGATAGCGTACATAGTTTTTGGAAGGTACTTCGTCGTTGTCAATTTTGACTGCTGGACACGAAGCTTTGGGTAGAGAGAAGGTTACACGGCTCGATTTTGAGGCGTTTCTTTCTGATTTGCCATTTATAGAACCACTTTTCTAAATCAAACAAATAACAAGTGATTTCTGTACGTTAAACAATACGCGAAGGTTATATTATTACTGATTCATTGTTCATACATAAATTCATTTTTCAATGATAGATGTCTTTTTGATGTTCGATGTCGCTACAGACTGAAATAATTAAAACTGTTGGAACAAAAATAATATCTAGAAAAATGCCAGGTTCCGACCGACAATCTATCTTAAGGGCATATTAGAAGATGGTAGTTACTGTGCTGACAGTGGAAAAATGGTGTTCGATTACACGATAAAGATAGTGAGGACCAGAGAAAGTTCCAATGAAAATCCATCAGAGAACAAAACGATGTCATAAAGTCACCCGAACACATCTAGGACCCCAGGTTGGTCAATGAAGATCACTGGATGGGCGTCATCTTTCCAGGACCACACTCTGCCACCGGCGAACCAGAAGTCTATCAGCTTCCCGCCCTGAATGACAGAAATAATCTCGTCTGTTGGCAGGAATCATTTACCACCAGTGCAGCGGGGGTGTCGCCTAGCCGGACTGGTTTGCCACGGATCTCTACGGATCTGCATAAAAGGCCTTGTTCCGCCTTATTAAGGTGGGCCTCCAAATCACCCACCTTAGATCCAAATCATGCCAGCCAATATCCCGGGCTGATAAGTCCCCTTTTACCTTCCGCCGCTGAACGAGGTCGTCACTCAAAGACTTCCGGACGAACCTGGCGATAACTGGAGGTGGTCGTGGGTCGTCCTTCCGCGGCCGAGACTCGCTCCGACACTAACCACCAGTGCAGCGGGGGTGTCGCCTAGCCGGACTGGTTTGCCACGGATCTCTACGGATCTGCATAAAAGGCCTTGTTCCGCCTTATTAAGGTGGGCCTCCAAATCACCCACCTTAGATTTGAGGGCCTTATTTTCTGATGTCAGGTCATCGATGAATTTGGCTCAATTTTGGAAAGCCGGTCATTGAGCTCAATGCTGGGCTCGCCATATTTCTCTAAAGATGCCTTTAGTGAAGTAATCTCCATGTTCATTTTGTTTACCGCCGCTAGAATATCACCGATGCTTCATTCACTGAACTCCTAGTGGGGCTTGTTTATTTTCCTGTGAAGGACCAGATTTTTTCAATTGGACGCAATTTTTCCAGACCCAATTTTTTTTACGACCTCTAATTCCTTATCGTCGAGATTGCAACATCGACTGTGAATAATCATACATTTAATACAAGATAAATTGTTTTTGTCTTCTCTTGTCACATTTAATTTGCAAATTGAGCATTGAGCCATTTTTAATTTATTTTCTTGATAAAATAAAAATAATAATAATTACTCACGATTGAATATTTCTTTTGTTATTAAGTCCTGGCGTACTATAACCCTCTGTTGCTCTGATGTATGTTCAATATATTCGCTCGTGGCTCACTTGTAAACACTTAGTCTAATTGGATAGTTCAAACGCATGTAATTTATTATAGGCAAAATTAATAGAATTTTACGTAAATTATAATTTTCCCCCAAAAAACACAAAGCAAAAACTAACTTGATTTTATGAGAAGCGAGGGGATGGTTGACTGGAAGATAGACGTAAGGAAGAAAATAGTTGGGGGTGCAGTCAAATAAAAACACTAAATAAGTGGTTACTTATTTAATTATGTGCCGACGTTTCGACCCACTTTGTGGGTCATCTTCAGGGCTAAGAAAGAAAAAAAGACAAAATGACAGAACTATAAAATACATTGCAGACTAAGTATATGATAAATGAGAAAAAATATATGTGTAGAGAGGTAGAAATTTAGAACAAAAGTGAGGGATATATATGAATAAAAAATTACAGAGAAAATGTACAGAACGGTGCTGATGCCAAAAAAGATCTTTTTACAAAGATAAAAGAAGGAAGTAAACAGAAAGTTATTTAAAAATAGAAAAAGTATAAACATCTGAGGTGAGAAGTAAAATTATGGAAAAGGTAGTAGAATATATATAAAAACTATAAAATGTAAGATAATAGACTCCTAGGGAGTTTACATAAGTAAAATGAAAGAAGGTATAACCAAAATGATATTAAAGAGTAAATAAAGGAAAAATAACAGTAGAAAGTCAAGATATAAATATAGAGTATAAAAGTTTTTAAAATGCATACATATAGAGTGGTATAAAGTGGTATAAATATATGACATAAATATACAAGGAACGTATAGAAATATAAGTAACAATATGATATGAGCATGGAAATAGAATAAAATATGATGAAATAGTGATGTTTAAATGCTAATGAAATCTTAAATAATAATAACATATGATGGATGCCAAAAAGCTAATATGAGGAAAAAAGGTGTGCAAAATGGAGAAGGAAAGTGGTGAGGAGAAGATATGAGTATTAAAATTGTAATTACCTATAGGAGGCTGGAGCAAGACTAGACGCGGTTTAACTGACAAAAAAATACATTATGAAGGTGTTGCCAGCGATATCTGACGGCCAAAAATATGTCTAATTTTTATTTTTGAGATATATTTTTTAATTGTATATTAATAGTAATTTTTTATCGACTATGTTTTAGAAATATTGACTATTTTATTATATTTAAATGTGTATCATGACTATTTTATAGAGGGCCACGAAAATTAAAGACTAAATTAATGGGAAAAGGTAGGGTGATGAAACAGTAGGATTTGATGTCAAGAGGTCAACTTGATTTTAAATACTTTTTTTTTTCCTTAGCCCCTTTGGGTTTGAAGGTTTCTTATTAGAATTGAAGATATGACGGAGAGGTATCTCTTGTACTGTACGATGTACATTTTAAGAGGAGGATGAGAAGGTGGAAGGTTCTAATTTATTCATTTCTATTTATTAGCTTTAGATTTTTCCGGTGATGCGGCGCTCACCGTGTCCTTTGCCTTTTAGATTTTAAATACTGATAATAAACAATTAATTTACACTGTTTGTGTATAATATAGTTTGCGAAATTAAAAACAGAATTAATAACATAGTACACTAATATAATAATATAGTACCTTTTGTGGCTTAATTATGTCGTATTTATTTCTCTCTCTCTCTTTTTTCCAGGTAAAGGCTTTAAAGACTGCATTCTTCTTCATCCGTTTCCTCTTTTCCCATATGTCCTTCATGAGCTTTGCGTGCCTAAGTTTTCTCTCCTTAGACCAGGCAAGACCCTTTTTGGCGCGCTTTTTTCCCACAAGATCCTTTATTACCTTGAGCGTCCTTCTGTATTCATCTCTGTCAAAACCATCTTGGTCTGTTAGCCCCACTTGGTCCATATTACCCTTAAGTTGTTTGAAATATCCTGTTGAATTTTTGTTACAGTGCATTCGCTGAAAAAATGTATGGTTTAGTCTTTCAGGATTCATCCTCATCATGTGTTCATAGAGCCTTAGCCTTCCCACCCTAACGTCAGTTTCTAAGTCCGCTGTTTCCTTATAGATTTCTTGATTTGACCTGAACCTGTATTTGTTAATCTTTCTCAATTTGAGAATTAAAAAAATTTTTTTTTTCTAGACTGAAGATATTCCACTATATATTTTCCACTATTTCCATCTATACTGAATTGATAAATGAAGGATTGGTCAGGGAGTCAAGTCAATGATAACACAAAATAAGCAAAACTTATTTTATTGTACTGACGTTTCGGCCTAAGATGTAGGCCATCTTATTAGAAACAGACAATAACTATAATACATTGTAATACCAAGGAAGAATAACAGATATTATGTACAAAATAGATAATGCGAAGGGGGGAGATTAAATCTATACCTATTTTTCCCTCTTCAAGATTTAAACAACAAAAAGTTGATAATTGGAAGTCGAATAAGTAGATAAGTAGATAAGGTTAGATTGATAAAGAGAAAAGACAGGAAAATTGGCTACAGGTTATGCTGATAGTAGACCTTGGTTACTATGGTAACTATCTGATCCAATCAGATTGTGCGATAGTCTAGTAATACTGTCATGACTGTACGGTTACACAACAGGAGATATCTTTGTAGTTGATTCGAAAGAAACTATCATCACAGTAAATGACATCGCGTAACACGGCCTTAAGGATCTCATTAGTGAGAGAGGTGTATGCTGAATATGAAAGTGCATTTCGAACCTGATAGTTCATAGATAAAAAAAAAAGAATCAGATCAGATGTAGTACAACTCACATCAAGACTCTTATGAGACTCATCAATCAGAGATTGAAACCTCACTCCTAAAGGTCCAATAAAATAGCTACAGCTTAACTAGCGCTAAAAATTAGTGTATTAACATTATAACGTTTATTTTTTATAGAATTAAGATTTACATAAGTATAAAAGGGAATATTTGACGTTGAAAGCTCCTCCGAATGAACATTTGGATACCAAAGTCGTTAGTATATTGGTACATGCCTTTTGAAGACTCATTGCTTTGCAGGACAATATACGAGTACTTCACAAAAAGTCATAGATTTTATATATTCCATTGCGCACTCAACTTAATGCAATTTGAATCTAGTATTAAGTATGGCATTTCTTAACTATAAGAAAAAAAATGTACCACTACAATCCGTGAAGTGTCTGGGCTTCAGTACATGATAGATAAAGTACTGTTTCATGGACAACTGCTGTACAGGGAGGTGATTTATCCTAGATCATTCTCAACCGCCAGACACTGAGCCACACCGATCTAATATAAAAACTACTGCTTAAATAGCACTAAAAAATTAGTGCATTAACATTATAACGTTTATTTGTTATAGCATTAAGATTGACATAAATATAAAAAATCAATTACCGTTTGTTTGAATTGAAGTTGATTCTTTTTAAATGCCATATTTATGAGGACAACTATAATTGTTTTAAAGTAGCTAGTTACCAGGAATCCCAATAGAATGCTCTAATGCAGCGCTTGGATTGATATGGAAGTAAATATCTCTTCAGATAAATCATCCTTTTAATATCAAAAATTCTCTTAGTAAGAAGGACTTAAACCAAAAGTTTCTACCCACATTGCAGCTCTTCTTCAGGGCTAAATATACAAGATTAATATAATATTTGGATTCAATAATTCACTAATGAAGAAAAAAAACCTTTATTCCAGTCAGACAAATCTTGTTAAAACATTAACGAAGGATTAAAAAAACCAACGTTTTGACAAATTTATTTGTCATTTTCAATTTTTGTTCTTCGTAACATCCTTTAAAATTCATAAGTAAAAACATCACTTGAGGTCAAAAAGGATCTAAAATCAACTTTACAATAAAGTCCTGGAAGTATAAGATATAAGATATTTGTACATTTGACCATGGAAGAAGGTTGACTCAAGTGATGTTTTTACTTATGAATTTTAAAGGATGTTACGAAGAACAAAAATTGAAAATGACAAATAAATTTGTCGAAACGTTTTTTTTTTTAATCCTTCGTTAATGTTTTATCAAGATTTGTCTGACTGGAATAAAGGTTTTTTTTCTTCATTAGTGAATTATTGAATTCAAAAGATAGTCCAGTATATAAGAAAAAGCTTATAAAGAAAAAATATAAAATATTTGGTTAAGACTAACAATATATGTAGGATATTGATAGACGAAAAGTTTATTTTATAAAGGATAACAAAAACTATAGTCATCTAACGATATGAGTGATAAGAAATATATAATATTTCTAGGTATAATAATATCCCTAGATGACTATATTTTTTGTTATTCTTTACTACATATATTATTATTCTATTAATTTACTATATCGACGGCTTAGGCTACACCTACATTGGATCCGATTCGGTACGACGTGATTCTATCACATACGATGCTGGGGTATAAATGTATTAAAAATAATTAATAAATAATCTTAATTTTATAAATTTAAAGAACCAAATGTTATAACTCTCGATATATTTCAGTCATTTGGTTTGCTAGCGACGTCTCATCGTATCACACTTCGTGTAGCCTTAGGCGCAATTGGTGGTATCCCAAACAAAATGTATTTTTGCGTTTTTGACGCCTTTTGATTCTCACAGTCAATATTATGTCGTAAGCCTTGGATTTATGCATTTAAAATACTTTGACTGTTATATTTTGGTTGCAATTGACCTAAAAAAATATCAAACATATCTTGAATATTGTAACTGTCATGTTTTTTGTCTCTCCTGTAAAATTTACTTTTAAGGGGATACGACCTATTGCTCCTAAGCCGTATTGTTATTCTTGTATAGAGAATATCTTATATGTATAAAGATATATTATATGTAACTCGTATATTAAGCCCTGAAGAAGACATGTAATCTGGGTAGAAACATTGCCTTCAAAAATAAACAGTTGAAGTTGAATCTTTTTATATCCTATATTAATGAGAACAACTATTATTGTTTTAAAGTAGTTAGTTACCACGAATTCCGACAGACTGCAGCGCTTTAATTGATAAAGCAGTAGCGTAAAATGAAATATGATAAACCATTTTTTTATTATCAATTTATCTTTGGGGGAGGTGTTTGGAAAATTAATTATAAACATCATTATGATAATTTTTAAATTTGACTGATAATGAAGACGAATTAGCTCGCAAAGTAGGTTACTTTATTAAAGACGACGAGATAGGTTAGGGATGAGGCAACCGGAAAGAACGAAAGCGGAAGCCGAAAAGTGAAACGAAACCAGTCCAGACGCGACCATCTGACCCCGCGCCATCTTGCCCACACATTTCGAAACCTCTTTGGCGGCTTCGTTATTAATATTATCTCCTCCTCTACAATCCTATTTATATTTTACTATCTTGGTCAATAACGCGTTGGTTGATATTACATAATATTTCCCTGCACTGGAACCTCCTTTCATTTTTACATCTCTAATGCATCGTCGATCTTGAAGGCTTTGCAATTTATATAATATGTATTACTTCCTCGATTATAGAAGCTAGTAGTAGGAAGGAACGTGAAGGGGCGTGTGTGAGGAAAATAAGCCAGCTTCTTATTTATCTACGGAGCGGGTTCCAATCCAGCTAAGACAGATAAATTATTTAATCTTTTCATAACCATTGATAGGCTCTGTGTGATCCTCCAGACATACTAAGACTCACCCAGCCACTATAAAATTGGTATTTTTAATTGAGCCAATTCATGATCTGAGCATAAATTTTGGGCTTGATTTGCATTGTAGCAAATAATACTAACAATAAATAAATTTGGAAGATCCCCAAATGCAAACCCTCGAGTCACTAAAATACTTGACAAAAACTAATCAGTCAACGATTCGCCTAAGAAAAATCCGACCAAAAACAAAGTGCGGGTCTTTTTCATTTAATCCCCGCTTTTTTTTTTATATTAAAAATAAAACACATGTTATGAAAAAAAACTACATTTAATAACACTTATTTTAAAGGCAAAATGCTTGGACCGAAAAAAAACTACCAACAGTTAGAATTATTTAAGGGAAGTTTACGCAGATTCCCTCATCAGAAAACCAATCAGAATAGGACGAAATAGGATGAGTGTAGAAATTGATGAATCTTGTTTCAGCCGAAGAAAATATAATGTGGCTCGAATATACAACAGTGGGTTTCAGTGGGATGTGCCGGAAAACAAAAGAATGCTTCATTTGTGCAGTACTTAATAGGAACGAGTATTATGCATTAAATAATGCATTCATCCCCAAACAATTACCATGTCTGACTTATGGGAGGCTTATTCAAAAATAGTCGAATATGATTACAAATTATAAAGTCAACGACTCAGAACACTTTGTGGATCCATAAACTGGACCGAATTGACTGGAGTAGACTGGAACAATTGACTGCAGCCAAAAGAATAAATAAGGAAGAGGCAGGGACTTAAGCCGCGTATACACTTGAGCATTCGCCCCGAATGAGCATGTGGTCCTCCGGGATGGGGAAGCATCCCCTGCACGTCCCCACGCACCACATGAGCACTGAGCCTGGAAGGCAGAAGCCCGAACCCCGAACACGTAATCCAGTCTGCCCTGAGCCCATGGTGAACAGAAAACGTCTTGTTGCCAGTTTCTCCTATATTTACATACTGGAAAACATAAAAAAATAAAACAGAAAAAGCGATATCCATTTTTTTAAAATGTTTTAATAACGTCGCGCAATATCTATATTGTGTGCTCGTTCGAATTCACTACTCAATTGTATATTTATTTATTTCTAATATAATTCGCTACAATTCACAAAAGTCATATGCTGTACCAAACAGACCAGTCTCAAACTTTAAAAACTTGGACAAATTTAAATGTATCTATACAGAATCACGGTGGATGGAAATAGTTGGGGTTGCAGTCAGAAATTTACACAATAAATAAGTGGAAACTTATTATGTTTTATGCGTGCCAACGTTTCGACCTACTTTGTAGGTCATCTTCAGAGCTATGAGAAAAACAGACATAAACAAACATGAATATAAAAATAGATAACAGTACCAATAATATAATGAAGATGAGCTACAAAGTAGGTCGAAACGTAGGCACACATAAAATATAATAAGTTTCCACTTATTTGTTGTGTACATTTTTTTCTTGCACCCCCAACTATTCCCATCCTCCATAATTGCTTACAGTCAACAAATTTCTTCTCTATACAGAATAACATATATATTGGGAAAAAAAACTAATATCCAAAAAAAACTTTCAGCAGAGAAAAAAAAATTAATTATCAAAATAAACAAAAATTGTATATATACCTTCTTAATAACTTATATACATCTATATAAACAATAACAATAATCTTCAATTGTACACAGGCGGCTTAAAATGGGGGAGTTCAGAGTAGAGAGTGGATGTTTGTTCGGCCATTCAGGGAATCGAGTTTTTCCCCGTACCCACCGGGCACGAAACGAATGCGTGGTCAATTTGAAGTACCGACAGCACTTGGCTCGGGCTGAGCAGTGCGGATCCGTTCGGCTCGCCTTGTACTCATCTGAGCAAATCAGGCCGATCGAATGCTCATTCGGGCCGAATGCTCAAGTGAATACGCGGCTTAATCCCTATGGATTCGTATCTGTGTAAATATATGTGGAGAGGTTATTATAAAGTACATACCTACATATTGGTCCTAAGAATAACCGTTAATTAATGTAGATACTTTTTTCATAACATGTTTTATTTTTAATATAAAAATAGATGCGGGGATTAAACGACTAAGGCCCTAAAGTGCAAGAGATCTCACAAGAAGAGTTCAAACAAACTCGCCACGTAAAGAGAGAGACATCAAGCTAGCTCCAAGACGTTCCACTAACAACGAACGTAGTGCCTTCTTTGTTTCTTCTTTTGCCTCATTTGTTTGTAAAGCAGTGACCTGTGTTGCACTCTCTCCTCTTTGATGTGATTTTTCTTTTGGCGCATGCGCCCTAATGGTACCTGAATTATTGAAATGTTAACTGGTTAGTTTTTCTAGCATTTTAGAGACTTGAGGCTTTATATTAGGGACTTTTCCTATTTTATTCCAATTTATATCTCTTTTTGCTCATTTTATTGAGAAAATATAATTTCTTCAATTAAATATAATTATTACTTTATTTTCTAAATGGTCAGTGTTGATTAAGGAGTGTTTAAAGGTAATTAATAAATGTACCTTCTCCTTCTTCTTTCGTTCTTCCCATCATATGGCTATGTCCGGTGATAAAGCCAGGAAATCAGTGGTCCTCCTGAGGTCATCCAGGGTCCCATGGAGCTTGGTCTCCAGCGGCGTTGGTTCTGGCCAAATCCGATTTCGTGCCTCTTTGAGTATTTGCAGTTTTACAGAATGTGCTCAGCTGTCTGATCTTCTTCCCCACAAGAGCACCGGGGGCTTGTTCCTATTTTGAGTTTCTTGAAGAGGTGGGAGTTTAATCTATTATGGTTTGTTCGTAGTCTGAAGATTACAACTTGTTCCTTTCTATTGTGATGTGTATCCTTGTGGTTTTTTTGTGGGTGGTTGTTATTCCATCTGTTATTTATAGCGGCTTTGTTTATTGTTTTCACTTCTTCAAGTGTAAGTGGAGCATTGCTTTGTGGGAGGAGAGCCCCGGCCTTAGCTAGGGTGTCCGCTCTTTCATCCTCACTTATTCCACAGCGAGGAGGGATCCATTGCAAAACTAGGGTCTCGCTGGCCTTCACTAGATTTCTATGTTCCACTGCGATTCTGCCATAATTTGGTCCCCAGTTGGATTGCAAAGATCTGATAACTGAGGCAGCGCCTGTTAGGAACACTATTTTGGGCCTCTTTTGTTTTGGGAGTGATAGGATTAATTGTATTCCTTTTATTAATGCCTCCTGCTCTGCTCGGTAGTTGGTGCATATTTTCCCTGTGGGGAGGGATTTCTCGAGCCTGCTACCATCTGGGAGCTCAATGTATATAAATTGGACTATATTTTAAATAAGTAAAAAACAAGCTTTGACCTGTACCATTACAACCCGTGAACGGATCTATGTCAGAGACCGTTTTATGAACAAAGGTTCTGCAGGTAGGTGATTTGTCCTAGATCATGCTCAACCTCTAGTGACCCCCTTATTTTGGGTACCCTATTTTTATAACCGTTTATAGAGGCTGGGTGAGCCCCAGGAGGGTCCTAGATCTTATATGATCCATCTTTTTTCCTTTTTTTTTTAAACAAGCTTTACTTTAATCAATATATATCTACTTACAAAATGCCCTATTTGCAATGAGTAGATATTGTATATATGGAAAACTCTTGAGGTTACTTCTCTACATTCTGGATTTTCGCTCTCTTAGATTACTGTACATTTTTTTCACTTCTGTCTCCATTTGCAGGTAAAGTATCTCAAAAACCGGATGAGGTGGCACTATATTATCTATCACCCTTCTCAGAGTATTTCAAGTCGTGTATTTTTTTTTATAATACGGAATTTATTAATCATTATTGGTAACATATTAATATTAGGTTGGGGAAAAAGAAATCCATTATTTTTGCGTGAAATTCAAAACTTTATATAACATGTTTCGGATTGTCTGATTTGGGTCAAATATGCACCGTTTTTTTCTATAATTTGTAGCCATTTTAAAGCTAGCTTCATAATGCCTCTCTCATAGAAGTCTTGGTCCTTATTGGCGAAAAAGACTAGTAATCGATTTTCACAAGATTCTCTTGATCCCAATTCCTTATCACTCAGGAAGTTTTGTAATGCGAGAAAAAGGTGGTAATCGCTTGGTGCCAGGTCCTGACTATATGGTGGATGCATTAAAACTTCCCAACCAAGCTCCCGGAGTTTCTGGCGAGTCCCTACAGACGTGTGTGACCTTGCGTTGTCCTGATGGAACACAACATCTCTTCTGTCCGCCATTTCTGGCCGTTTTTGGTCAATCGCTAACGGTCCAGTAAAGATCTGAATTTAGTGTTTGGCCATAAGGAAGCAACTCATAATAAATAATTCTTTTCAAGTCCCACCAAATATACAGAACCTTCTTTGCCTGGTTTGGCCACCATTTGAGCTGCATCACCACGCTTTGACCACGATCGTTTTTGTACAATATTGTCGTATGTGACCTATTTCTTATCCCCATTCACCATCTATTTAAGAAATGGACCCATTTCATTCCGTTTGGCCATGGCTTCGCAGATGGAAATTCGATCCATCATGTTGTATGGTGTTAATTGGTGTGGGAGCCAAACATCGAGGTTTGAATCCAGCTTAGCGCAAATGGTTTAAACTGATTTATGGTCGATGTTTATTTCCTGGGCGATGCTACGACTACTAACATGCTGCTCAGCTTCGATTATTTCTGTGATTTTATCGACTTTTTCGACGACGGGCCTGCCTGTGTCAGGTGCATCTTTAACATCAAAAATACCTGAACGGAATCGACGAAACCAAAATTGCACGTAATTAGCTGTTACAGTATCGGCACCATAAATACCATTAAGAGATTCATAGGCCTGGCTTGCATTTTCGCCTTTATCAAAGTAAAACTGTAAAATGTACGGAATTTTCTCTTTGTAGACTTCCATTGTTAACATCCTGTAACTCACAACTGAATGGAACAAACAAAAAAGAGCCAAAGAATTTTTTTTAGTGTGAAATGTCAATGATTCAAGGAGCATAAACTTGCAATTGTTGGATCGATACTTAACGATTTATCGATCACTACAACCATCTACCGAGAAAATAATGGATTTCTTTTTCCCCAACCTATATTTATAATATACAATATATATTTGTGGTATTTGGAAAACCTCCTATTGAATGCACTCCTAGCGTGTTAGTTTCATCTCCCTGTAGTAGATCCCTGCTCCACCAGAGACGTTCCAAGTATAAAAAATGAATAATTATAAAGAGTATTTCCTCTTGATTTTTGTGTAATATTGTCAAAACGGGATTATTTGAAAGCTCCTCCGGATGAACATTTGAACAAAAACTCATATAATAATAATAAAATCTTTATTTATTCTGTGTCAATCCTCTTTATATAATAATAATGCGCTATTATATCTAAGAGTAATATAAAGTTACATTTAATTAATTATTAAAAATAATTTAATAAGTGAGAAAGAATTTAAAAAAAAATTGAAAAAAAATTGCGTATTAGAATAGAATAGAATAGAAAAGTGACTTTATTCTGGGACTAAGTCCCTTTAGAATAACAGATATGAACAGGAAAAAAACATATTATTTATCTGGCCAGAAGGCGAAATGTTACAAATCATAAAGCGTGGAAAACATGACAGAAAACAATTTAAAAATAAATATATAAACAAAAATAATAGTAAATAAATAAACAGTACAGATCTTGACAAGATATTAAGCAATTACAGTGAATAGATAAATCGATAGCTTTTGTTAGATGCATGAGCCAGCATGCAATAATTTCTTTACATGATGTAAAGCTTTTCAAAAAGCATAATTAAAAGAACTAAATAACACAATGAGTTATTCTATACATTGCATTCTGAGCAAATGACTAACCTGCTTAGACAGTATCCTTTTGGGAAGCTCGGAGGTGTTGAAAAAGCAAGGATTTGAATAATGATAGTGAGGGAGCATGACGGATATTAGGAGGGATTGAGTTCCACACTGTGGTGGAGCGGGCGAGGAAGGAATGTTCGAATGCTTTAGTTCTGTGTGAACGTATATAGAGATCAGAAAGGCGGGATCTTGTTTTATGGTGTTGAACTGAGGATTTGAATTGGAGGAGACTGTAGTTATATGAAGGGTGTTGAGAGTGAATGGATTGGTATAAGAATGAACAGAGGAAATATTATCTTCGGAAGGGAGGGAAGAGCCACTTTAACTCATCATAGAGGTGGGAGACGCGCGATCGCTTCGGAGTACCAAGCACAAATCTTAGAGAGCAGTTCATTATTCTCTTTAGTCTGTCTTCAACCATTTTAGAGAGGCCTCCATATACCACGCTACAATAGTCAAAGTGGGGGAAGATGAGAGAAGATACGAGAGGCTTACGGTAAGATTGTGTAAGGAGATGACGAGAACGATGGAACAACTTCAGGGAACTAATTGACTGTCGGGATATCTGGGCGATGTGGGATTTCCAAGAAAGGTTTTGGTCGATGGTGATGCCTAGGTTTTTCACAGAGGAGGAGATCGTGATAGGATGATCGTTTAGTAGTAATGTTGGAAGGGTGTGGATGGATGTAAGGAGGGAATTGAAACCTAAAACAATGGCCTGAATTTCCATTGCGTTCAATTCCAGTTTGTTCAGCTTTGCTCAGGCACAGATCCTATCTAGGTCTTCCTGAATACTAGCGAACGCAATAAATAGCTCGGAAGGAGGAAAGGACAGATATATTTGGAAATCTTCAGCATATAGATGATGGGAACAGATTTAGGAAGATCATTGATATAGCAGTTGAACAGAAGAGGAGAGATACTTGAGCCCTGTGCCACGCCTGAGGAAAGAGGAAAGGGGATGATTAAGTATGGAGGAAACTGCTTGAGATCTATCAGAGAGGAAGTAATTACCTCCAATAACAATATTTAAAAAAAAACAGATTAGGAGAAGAGAAACAAAAAATAGAAAAAGATAACAATAATTATATAGAGAGAAACAATTGATAATTACATATGTATCAAATTGTACAAATTGTAAACCAGTGGTTTACACTTATTTTAAAAAAATATCTAACTAGATGAGTGAATACCCACGTTAGAAGAATACATATATATTTATATACAACAACATAACAATGTTTATATCCCGCACACTCATACATACGCACACATGTCTATAGATTAAAACACATAATTCTTTCTTCAAATAAGAAAATTTTAACTCAAAATGGATCATATTATCTCAGATTTTGTAGTTTTATCCGATTTTTGGAACTTGTGGGGATATTAGTTAATTTAATATACGGGATTTGAAAGTTGGAAGATTATTGGAACAACGAATGGAGGAAGGTATAGAGTTCCAAAGGGACGAGGATCGGATAAGGAAAGCTCTGTCAAAAGCAGTTGTTCTGTGGGATGCTGTAAACAGGTCTCAGAGCCGAGAAAGCCAGTGACGGATGCGGACCGAGGTTTTATATAGATTATGTATATTCCATTACGCACTTAACTTAATGCAATGTGAATCCAGTATTATGTAAGTCATTTCTTCACTATGTTGCTCTTAGTTTTCGACGTTAATTCTTAAGATATTATCATATTGCATTTTGTGCAAGTGCATTCCGACTTCGTGCTGCTTCCCTTACAGCAGTTGCACCCAGTGCCGTTGTCTAATTGTCGTATTGTTCTCTCGCAGCGGCTCACCGCAACTACCTGGGCAATGTGGCCAAGTGCTAATTAGATCTGAGGTGTCTTATGGAGGTAGACACCATTGTGAAAGCCTTCCTCTCTATCCTTATCTTCGTGTTAAATCATTACAATTTTAACAATAAATAGAATTGATTGATGTTTCACAATAACTTGGAAAACAGACCAAAAAATACAAGCTAAAAAGTCTACGTTTTCTTCTGCATTTTCGAATCATTTGGGATGGTTACCAGGTGTGGTTGTTTTTTTTTTTGACTCCTAGCCTCTCCAACCCAGAGGTTCCCCCTTGATAACTGTATTCTATAAAATTTATATTTCACTTATGGTACTCCCCAGGAGTCTTTTTTCATTCTATTTTTTCTCTGCAATACAATTCTATCTTTATTATACTAAGTTTTCCATACTCATCATATTTATATCTTTTTCATTTTTTTTTCTGTTTAACTTCATTTCTCTCTTTGTATTTTGTTTTGCATTACTACCTTTCTATACATCTACTATGTAATCATCTTTATTCATATATCCTTTCATTATATATCCTTCACTTTTTTCGCTCAATTTTTCTATATCTCTACATTTTGTTATGTTTTCTGTATCTCTATCTTATGTATTTTTACAGTCCATTCTGTTTTTGTCTGTTTTCTCATAGCCCTGAAGGTGACCTACACAGTAGGTCGAAACGTCGGCACATAAAAAATACAATAAGTTTCACTTATTTTGCTGTGTTTTCTTCACTGCCCCCCCAACTAATTACATCCTATTATGATAACTGTATTCAGTTACAAATGTGGTACATCCCAAAAAGAGGCTCTCCAGGCAGGTCAATCTTCCGCTTGAATAAATTAGTATCGAATACTCGATCTCGTTACCTACGTGTTTTGTTTATTTTTCCAACAACGAAGAAGATGCAGACTTTGTAAATACTTTATCGCATGCTACGCCATTCATTTGTTTTATTTAGCAATTCCGTTATAAACTATTATATTAATGTTATTTATTATTATTTTGATAATATCTAACCTTTATTTTATTTTCGACAATTAGTTAAAATCCTTGTTCATTTATTTATTTTTTCCTATTTCTATTTTGTTTTCCTATTATGTTTTGTCACTCATGATTACTTCATGATTTGTATCATTATGTAGCCTCCTAGCCAGATGAATACTATGTTAATTTTATTTGTACTTTATTGTTATTCTAAAGGGACTTGGTCCCAGAACAAAGTTTTTTTTTTTTTCTATTCTATTCTACATGGCAAGCATGCATTTACTTCAAATGTCAAAGTTTTCGAGCATAGTAGATTTTGCAACAGTATGGAGTAAATTTTTCAGAAAGAACGGATTTTCTAGAGGAAGAATGGATTGGAGTGGTGGGAAAGAGAAGAAGTTGTCGCATAGATCTGATTGCCACAGTTATGATTTTATACCTCACTACTGACTTTAATTTGGATACTTCTGTTCATGCATCCATGGATAAAAATTATTAGTTCACTACACTTGTCCTCCAGCTAGGTTTCATTTCTTTAAATCTTTATTTTCAAAATTAGTCCATTTCTCCAGTGCTTTAATAACTGTAAACATCAGAGTACCTTCAGGTGTGTATACACAGTAATTAATACATCCTTAAATGTTAAAATAGAAGACACCATGATATTAAAAATATTTTGTTTCATATCCTTCCCAAAACTAACCTATATTCCTTTTTTTTCAGGATTTTATTGATTATTGCTTTATTGATTATTAATACCTAGAAATCCATAAGTAACTATTGGCACAAGGTCTTACAAAACTTCCACTGAAGAAAATTTACAAGAAGCTTTAATAGAAGCCCAGCAATAAGAAATAAGACACCATCGAACCTAAATGCCATCTCCAAGTACGGAATACAAAAAAATAAATAAAAATAATACTACTCACAAAAATACACACTCCTGCTGTTTCCTGTTGTTTCCTGCTGCCAATGGAATAATGACACTGTCACAATGTTACCCCAATCAATCGAGGTAAGATTAGGAGGAATTGAAAAAAAATTTAAGAAGAAGAAAATGGTTTATTGGAAGGGAAACGTTTCGACCCACATTGGAGGTCTTCTTCAGGGCTAAATATGGAAAACTAATTAAAATTGCATACGAAGTGGTTGTGGATACTTATCTCTATCTGGTTTAATGTCCCGTCCTAGTAAAGAGTTCTCCCTACTTAAGAGAATTTTTTTTTTACCTCCACCGGGACCATCTTCTTTCCTATATATCCTATATAATCTTTTACATACATATATCTACAGCCCTAGTGAATAAGTGGTTAAGACTAGTTTTCTCCAAAATGAGTTTCTTGTATTTAATTAAGTGGAATCGAGTTATTTTCGTAGTTAATAAGGGGAAAAGTAAGGCATTGGCTTGAAAAGGAGTTATTGCATATATTACAACTCCATTTAATGGCTAAAACTACGAGAATGATACGATTCCGGTTATCTGAAAGCAGTTAACTCTCTGGACAAAATCCGACTTAACCGCTTATTCGCCTTTTGTTTCACTATTAATACTTTTGTTTCTAGAATTATTTTTCTGGCATATTTTAATTTATATGTCATCATCATCATAGTCGTTCCTCTCTGCCGCTCTGCAGTGTGAGGTTTCTTTCTGTATAGCCCGGACCACACCGTACGATCTTCTACCATTTCTCTCCTTCTATTCCATTCCAGACTTCCTCAATACCATCTTCCCAGGTACGTCGGGGTCTTCCTCTGGACCTTCTTCCTTCAACCTTAGCCTCGTATGTCATCTTGGCCAGCCTGTTATTTTCCATTCTTAAAACATGTCCAAACCATCTTAGACTGTTTTCTTCAATAGCTTTTTCCGCAGGGTCCACTCCGAGGCTTGATCTAATGATCGAGTTGCGAATTCGGTCTCGTCTTGTTTTTCCCTCTATCTTCCTTAGGAATCTCATTTCTGAAGCCTGGATCCTACTTTTATGTTTGGTGGTCAATGCCCAAGATTCCGAGGAGTATGTTAATTTATATGTATCTTGTATATTTAGCCTTGAAGAAGACCTGCAATGTGGGTCGAAACGTCCAATAAACAGTTCTCCCTACTTAAAGGACATTTTTTTTACACTCTTATAAATAATAATAAGGCAAACTGTTATAATTAAGGTAATTACTCTTGTTAAGGCCAGATGAAGTAGTGACCTTATAAAGTATTATTAATTTTAATCATAAAAAAAATGAATCATTTTTTCTTAAAAGAAAGAACATTATCTTTTCTTATTTTTCACATTTTATTTAATATAATAATTTAAACGTTTAATTTCATAATTGTTTAGAATAATTTAAAAGGTAATTTTATTTGGTTTAGATATAAGTGTAATATTTGTAGTAAGTGTGAAAACATATGTTATAAAAGTGAAGAGAGAAAAACAAAAGAGAGTCGATCGGCTTTTGTTCGCTCCGGCTAGACCGAGCCAGTCAGTGTTGCCACGAGCCTCTTGACGTGCACATCGTATGCTCTATAGGAGCCCAAAATTGTTTTGTGTGAATTTGAAGAAGATACTAATTTGCTGCCCACCTGCAGGTGTAATTAGTTTAAACTTCGTCATAGATTCGACCAATTCGAATTGACCCAGTCGATCATCTCAACCTCCATTGTTTCACCATCTTCGCTCGCCCTGCCGAGAATCTACCATCTACTGAAAACTACTTCGACAGACAGATAAGAGTTTTCATTATTATATCATTGCAATCAGAAAACCGCATAAACATTAATTATTTTGTAATAGATTTTATTTGTAATTTAATAGAGTTAAATTTAATATCGTAAGATTAAATAATATTTGTTTTCTTTTTTTGTTATTAATTAGTTGTTGATAATTTAGTTAATATTAGTAACTTCATTTCTCATTATAAAAGCGTTTAAATTGTTCTTTAATTTAATTAATTGTTTTTCATTCTCAAAATTATTAGTTATTTAATTTATGAAAATTGATTTATGTTATTAGTTTAATAAAAGGTTACATTCAAAATGACATGCGATCTGGTATAATTGAATCAGAAATTTATTTTCCTCATCCATTTCGGAGCTCTCATCGAAAGGTCCAATAACTATTTCGAGGTTGCTCAAACATATAAATTGGTCCTCCGGCGGCCGGATCGCACGTCATAACTGGAACCGTTTCTAAATTGATATTATAATTTCTATTTTCTTTTACATTTCATTTTATTTATTCTAATTTTACTCTTTATAGGCCTTGTTCGTTTTGTATCAAACTAAATAATGGCCCCTAAATCTGACCAAAGTAAAAATGAAACTAAATTATTCGATATTGAAGGCGAACTCAATTATTTATCTCGAGACATATTAGAAACGCGAACTATTGGGTCCAATATCACTACCCGACCTCAAGATAGAAATTTATTAACAGCGCGATTATCACGGTTGGATTACACCTTTCGTACATTTTTAGAAAAAATTAAAGAGGCCCTCTCACTTGCCAAAATTCTTGAAGATGGATCAATAGATCGTTTCGACACACTTCGCTCTGAAACTACAAACCATTATTACGAAGCGTTGTCTTTTGGGATCGCTGGGGAGGGTGAAGTTGCCTCCAACCAATCCGGAAGTGCTGACCACAGTCAGCACAGTGTCGAATCTCATATTAAATTGCCAACCATTAACCTACCCTCTTTTAGTGGTCTTATTTCGAATTGGGTGTCCTTCAAGGACACGTATTTATCATTAATTCACAATAATGTGAATTTGAGCAATATTCAAAAGTTTCATTATCTGAAGTCAGCCTTAAAGGGTCAGGCACTTCAAACCATCTCGACAATAGAATTGACCTCTGAAGGTTACGAACAAGCATGGGATGCTTTACAAAAGAAATATGATAATAAGCGGATCCAAGCCACACACTACCTAGTCAATATGTTCAATTACAAACCTGGTACCAAATTCGATTTACGTTCCTTGGAAAATTTCTCCGAAGTTGTTTTGGAAAGTGCAGTTGCTTTTCGAAAATTGAATCTTCAGGACCCTTCCGGATTCATATTGTTTACCTATTGCTTGAGGCTACTCGATGCGAAAACTCGCGAGCGATTTGAGACTGAATTTGGATCCAAATCTGAAGTCCCCACTTTCGACGATTTTTTATCATTTATTCATCGGCAATGTTTTCAACTTCAAGCAGATTCGATAACCTCAAATTTCGGGAATAACTCGCAAGGTTCATCAGTCAGTAGGCCCCAAAATATTGCCAAGCGAGTTTTAATGTCGACGGATAGTTCCAGCCCAGTGAATATATGTCCGCTCTGTGAGGACAAACACCGTTTATATCGATGCCCTCGTTTTCGCTCCCTAGAGCCCAATCAACGATTGAAGAAAGTAAAACAACTTAGCATTTGTTCCAATTGTTTATCGTCTGACCATCACCTACGTAAATGCACCTCTCCTAGGTCATGCTACCACTGCCATAAGCGACATCATTCGCTATTACATTTCCCATCATCAATCAGTGTTTCCGATAGTCAATCGTCACACCGCTTACCTAATCCAATATCCAACGGTAAGGTAAAAACGAGTGCGTTATCAGAAGAAAAATCGGATATCAAAACCGACAATAACGAATCTCTAAAAGGCTCGGTCTTATCTTCGTCATCCAAAACAGATGTCTCCGTTCTTTTGGGGACAGCAATGGCTAAGATAGAAGATAGCAATGGGCGGTTGGTCCCCATTAGGATCTTAATTGACAGTGGTTCTCAGCGTTCGTTCATTTCTTCAGCTTGCGTGCGAAGTTTAGGACTCAAGAAAAGAATCAATCCACAAGCTTTGAGGGGCTTCGGGGATAATCCGATACAAGGGGGTAACCACGAAACTTCGTGTGTCATAGTACCCTGGAATGGTAAACAGCCTCGGCTTCGAACTAATGCTGTCATTATTTCCAAAATTACAGATAGAGTACCAGTTTGTCCAGTGCCGGCCTCTATAAATGAGTATTTCAAAAAATATACCTTGTCGGATAACTCCTTTAAGAATCCGGGCCTAGTAGATTTCCTATTAGGAGCCGATTTGTTTGGAGAAATCCTGTTGGGTGAATGTGTGAGGCGGGACGGATATCCTAGCGCCCTCCAGACGATTTTCGGATGGGTGATCATTGGACCTATACGATCTCATCCCACTCCACAAAATGAGTCGGTTTCACTATTTTCATCTTGTGACCAGTCAGAGGGAGCATTGAACAAAACATTGGAGAAATTTTGGGAAGTTGAAACGATTGCTTCCGCTATCAAACCTGATCCTCAAGATATCAAGGCGGAGGAACATTTTTGCTCAACTCATTCTCGAGAATCGAGTGGGCGTTATATTGTTCGATTACCATTTAAAGAGTTTCCTCCACCAGATCTGACTTGCTCTTATCACACTGCGTTACATCGGTTTCTTAAACTGGAGCACCGGCTTAATAAAATTCCTATTTTGAAAGGAAATTATTCAAAAATAATAGAGGACTATTTAAAGGAAGGCTACGTTTCCTCTGCTGCTGGTAAGGGTCGATATTTTCTACCTCATCATTCGGTAATTAAAGACGATTCCTACGATAGAATCCGATTGGTATTTGACGCTTCGTCGTCTACAGAGCTTGGATCTCTAAATGACCATCTTCTGATTGGGCCTAAGCTTCAATTGGATATTATTCACGTGCTCCTTAATTTCCGACGTTACCGAGTCGTTTTGGCCTCGGACATATGTCAAATGTTTTTACAGGTAGTAGTGCATCCAAATGACCTACCGTACCTACATTTTCTGTATCGCGCCGATGCGTCCAAACCCATTGAGGAGTATCAATTAAATAGGCTACCTTTCGGATTATCGTGCTCTCCGTATCTAGCGATACGCGTTTTACATCAACTGATAGCAGACGAAGGATCGACGTATCCTAGGGCCTCGGTTGCATTAACAGAAAACATATACGTAGATGACATTTTAACTGGGGCGAATACTGTTGAAGAGGCTCTCGGACTCCAATTCGAGATGATTGAATTGCTCAAGAAAGGAGGGTTTACCTTGAAGAAGTGGATGAGCAATTCCCCCGAACTTTTGCACTCAATAAGTGACACCCGTCAAGAAATGGTCCGATTTTCAGAACCAGGAGATAAATCTGTGAAATTATTGGGGATACAGTGGGAACCGGACAGTGACTGCCTATCCTATGATATTAAAGATAGCAAACCAGTTCTGACCAAAAGGGGCATTATGTCTGCCGTGGCTTGGATGTACGACCCTCTCGGTTACCTTGCGCCGGTAATCTTTAAGGCCAAATCGTATTTGCAGCGGTTATGGAGCCTGAAACTGGATTGGGATATTCCTGTCCCACCGTCAATTGCCGCTGAATGTGAAGAATTTTTCAATTCCCTTCACTTGTTACAGTCGATTCAAATACCACGATGTGCTTTTCCACAAGACCCAATTCATGTCGCGCTCGTGGGATTTGCTGATGCATCAGACCTGGGATATGCCGCTGCTGTCTACTTAAGAGTCCATTTCGCAGATAGTAGTGTAAATTCTCATTTACTTATTTCTAAAACGAGATTGGCCCCCCTAAAGACCTTATCAATTCCAAGACTGGAATTGTGCGCTGCGCTCCTGTTAGCACAAACCTTGAAATCAATTACGAACAGCGTCGAACATTTTTCCGTTGACTCAACGTATCTCTTTTCGGATTCAACGATTGTTCTTAGTTGGTTGCGTCTATCACCGCATACATTGAAAACATTTGTGGCGAATCGAGTAACCCACGTTCTAGAGATTACATCAATTAATGACTGGTATCATGTCTCGTCCAAACAAAACCCTGCTGATTTGGCTTCGCGCGGACTATTACCTGCCGGTTTAACAAACAACCAGTTGTGGTGGAATGGACCTGAATGGTTGATACACGACTTTTCGGTATGGCCAAATATCCATTTCAAGGAGCCCGTTCCCGTACCAGAAGTGAAGCCCCAGGCATTCGTCGGAACGACCAAAGCATCTGATTCCTATCTTATCGATGTGATGGAGCGAGTTTCTTCGTTTGATAAATTAACAAGGTTATTTGCCTATATAGTCCGGTTTACAAACAATCTGAAACGTCACAAAAGGGATAGAAACCTGGGAACTCTAAATTTAGTGGAAATTGTTAAAGGAACTCAGCTACTAATAAAATGCGTTCAGCAGCATTATTTTCCAGCAGATTCCCAAATAGTCTGGCGTAATTTACGTTCCTTAGACCCATTCATGGACCATAAAGGGATACTCAGGGTGGGCGGCCGTTTAAGGAACAGTCCCTTGCCCTACAACGCACGACACCCCATTTTACTTCCTCAGAAGGCACATTTGACTAAACTGCTAATTGACCATTACCATAGAATGCATCTTCACCCCGGTCCACAACTGTTGCATTCCCTGCTGCAACGAAATTACTGGATAGTTTCAGCTCGGAGGATAATTCGCCACAGAGTTCACAAATGCAGTACCTGTTACAGATTTCGCTCAAAAAATTTTACTCCTCCTATGGCCGATCTTCCACCATCAAGATTTGAACAAGGAAGACCGTTTGTTGTAACAGGTGTAGACTATTGTGGTCCTTTTATCACTAAGGAGTTTAACAAACGCAAAAGTAATCAACAAAAATCTTACGTCTGCTTGTTCGTCTGCTTGAGCACCAGAGCAGTACATCTGGAGGTTGTGACACAACTGACGTCCGACGCATTCATTGCTTGCCTCAATAGATTTGTTTCCCGACGAGGATTACCATCCAAAATTCTATCCGACAACGCTACGAACTTTGTCGGTGCCAACAGATATCTGAAGGATCTTTATGAATGGCTGGCTCGTGAAGAAAATCAAAACAGCCTTAGATCTCATCTTCATTCCTTGAGGGTAGAATGGGAATTTAACCCCCCATCGGCTCCTCATTTCGGAGGTATTTGGGAAGCCGGGGTAAAATCCTTCAAACATCATTTGTTTCGAGTTCTCAAAGACCACGTCCTCACCTTCGAAGAGATGAATACTCTTGTCATAAAAATAGAAGCTGTCCTGAATTCGAGACCCCTTTACCCAATGTCTTCTTCTCCTGACGATATGGACGTGTTAACCCCAGGACACTTTATTATAGGCACTTCTTTATTAGCTGTTCCAGAGCCTGATTGTAGTGGTACTCCAACTAACCGATTATCGCGGTGGCAACTTTTGCAAAAATGTACTCAAGACCTTTGGAAGAGATGGAGGCGTGATTATTTGAACAGTCTTCAGCAGAGAGTTAAGTGGACCAATAAAGGGGACAATATTCGATTAAACGACTTAGTCCTACTTAAGGAACCTAATGTACCCCCATTGCAATGGCCAACCGGAAGAGTAGTGGAGGTCTTTCCAGGTAGTGATGGGATCATTCGCGTGGTACGCATTAGAATAGCAAAGGGCGAATCTATTCGTCCAGTAACGAAATTAGCACCATTACTTTCCCTTGATTGATGTATGGTCTCTTATTAAATTTTTGCGCACAGTCAAAAATTGGTGGGCGGTGTGTTAAGGCCAGATGAAGTAGTGACCTTATAAAGTATTATTAATTTTAATCATAAAAAAAATGAATCATTTTTTCTTAAAAGAAAGAACATTATCTTTTCTTATTTTTCACATTTTATTTAATATAATAATTTAAACGTTTAATTTCATAATTGTTTAGAATAATTTAAAAGGTAATTTTATTTGGTTTAGATATAAGTGTAATATTTGTAGTAAGTGTGAAAACATATGTTATAAAAGTGAAGAGAGAAAAACAAAAGAGAGTCGATCGGCTTTTGTTCGCTCCGGCTAGACCGAGCCAGTCAGTGTTGCCACGAGCCTCTTGACGTGCACATCGTATGCTCTATAGGAGCCCAAAATTGTTTTGTGTGAATTTGAAGAAGATACTAATTTGCTGCCCACCTGCAGGTGTAATTAGTTTAAACTTCGTCATAGATTCGACCAATTCGAATTGACCCAGTCGATCATCTCAACCTCCATTGTTTCACCATCTTCGCTCGCCCTGCCGAGAATCTACCATCTACTGAAAACTACTTCGACAGACAGATAAGAGTTTTCATTATTATATCATTGCAATCAGAAAACCGCATAAACATTAATTATTTTGTAATAGATTTTATTTGTAATTTAATAGAGTTAAATTTAATATCGTAAGATTAAATAATATTTGTTTTCTTTTTTTGTTATTAATTAGTTGTTGATAATTTAGTTAATATTAGTAACTTCATTTCTCATTATAAAAGCGTTTAAATTGTTCTTTAATTTAATTAATTGTTTTTCATTCTCAAAATTATTAGTTATTTAATTTATGAAAATTGATTTATGTTATTAGTTTAATAAAAGGTTACATTCAAAATGACATGCGATCTGGTATAATTGAATCAGAAATTTATTTTCCTCATCCATTTCGGAGCTCTCATCGAAAGGTCCAATAACTATTTCGAGGTTGCTCAAACAACTCTTTTTTTTAGAATTATTTTTCAACATTTTAACTACAAAAACAAAGACAAAGAACCAAGAACAAAGAAACAAAGAACTACAAATTGTTGTTCCATTCATCATTATTGCAGGTCAAAAGGAAACCAGAATAAAGTGCAATGTTTGAAGGGTATACGAAATAAGTAGAAACTCGTATTTATGGGAATTAAAAAAAAAATTATTACAAATATTTAAAAAAAATATATTTATTGAAATTTACTACTGTAAACAGAATACAACTAGTGGAAGTACTCAAATAAAAAGTTAAAACTTAGAAGGTCACGAAACCATCTTCTTTTCAGATGCCTCGGAGGATTATCAGGAATTGAAGAGGTTGCGAGGTTTGAAACTAGTGGGTTTGAGTGGAAATGAAGTTTGTCATTGATATCAGGTTCGGGCCAAATCAGCAACAAATGGGACATTAAAGTCATTATGGATTACTTTGTTAGTAACAAAGTAAGGAGCATTGAGGATTTTATGAAGGATTTAGGATTGTAAGGATTTAATACGAGAAGAATTCGATGGCTTCGTGAAATAGGCCCAAAGCTCTATTCCTTAAGTCCAGATGGGTGTTATGATTGCCATGATGCCATGATTGCAATAAGTAACTTATTAGTAACTTATTCTGTTACAAGTAACTTTTTATTAAATTATTATGTTACAAGTAACTTATTATTAAATTATTCTGTTACAAGTAACTTTTTATTAAATTATTCTGTTACAAGTAGCTTATTAGTAAATTAATCTGTTACAAGTAACTTATTATTAAATTATTCTGTTACAAGTAACTTATTAGTAAATTATTCTTGAGCGTTTGTCTAGTAAATGTTGAAGTAGCCTGAAACGCCTGAGCTGTTTCTTGTCGTTTCAGTCTAGTATGAGAATTCCAAGTTAAGCGTTTGTCAAGGTGTAGTCTTAAGTACCGGACCTGTTCTACAGGAATCAGTGGGATGTTATTAAACGATACAGGAAGACAGAAAGTCGTTGGTTTATGGCGGAATTAAAAATAAATAAATATTCAAAAATGTTCTGGCTAACTAAATGTGAGTGTGTGGAGATCGTAGTGGCTGTGGATTGATGTAGATTACGTAAGCAGTGACAGCTTGAGATGAAGCGACCCAGTTCTCAAGCTGCAGCTAATTATTCTACTAAGTCAGATATAACTGCATGCGATACAGTGCAAAGATTGCATGTGCAATGTTATGCAAATAATATATCAAAGGCATCGGGGCTCTGGCATTTAAGTTATAAATGATCTCGTTTCTTACATAGGTATCTAATAAGTAGTTTCCGCTCCATAGAGATAATAATAAAAATAAAAATTTAATCTAATTAAAAGTAGTTTTAGGTTAGTCTTTCCTTCCTTTGTTACAAACAATGTTATCCATAATTACCATAAGGTCCCATTTGTTACTGATTTGGCCCGAATCCGATATCAATCCTTTCGTTACAAACTTTATTCCCACTCAAGCCATCTAGTTTCAAACCTCGCAACCTCTTCGATTCCTGACAATCCTCCGAGGCATGTGAAAAGAAGATGGCCTCGTAACCATCTAAATTGGACCTTTTATTTGAGTACTGGCACTGGGTAGTTTCTCTACTTGTCTGTATTCATGCCAATATGCACCAGTCATCCTATTAACTTGTTCTATTGATATTATACAGTTGTAAATTTCAATGAATAAAAAAAAATAAAAATAAAAAATATTATTCTTTTACTGATTATTAAAGATTAGTAAGTTTTTAGTCTAGTAAATATAATATCAGATATATAATGGTAAGAGAACAAGGCAGGTAGAGGAACTACCCAATGGTAGTACTTGAGTAACTAATTCAACATTAAAGGTCACGAGGCCGTCTCCTTTTCAGACGCCTCGTAGGATTATCAGGATTGAAGAGGTTGGGAGGTTTGAAAATTGTGGGTTTGACTGGAAATCAAGTTGTTCATAAATAGATTGATATCGGATTCGAGGAAAATCATTAACAAATGGGACCTTAAGGCCATCATAATGATTACCATATCCATAGATTACCTTACTTGTAACAAAGTAAGGAGCATTGAGGATTTTGGATTGTTAGAATTGGATATGAGAAGAATTCGATGGCTAAGTGGAGCTCTGAAGCTCTACTCCGTAAGTCCAAATGGGTGTTATGATTGCCTTGATGCCATGATTGCAATAAGTAACTTATTATGAAATTATTATGCTACAAGTAACTAATTAGTAAATTATTATGTTACAAGTAACTTTTTATTAAATTATTCTGTTACAAGTAACTTATTAGTAAATTATTCTGTTACAAGTAACTAATTAGTAAATTATTATGTTACTAGTAACTTATTAGTAAATTATTCTGTTACTAGTAACTTATAAGTAAATTAGTCTGTTACAAGTAACTTATTAGTAAATTATTCTGTTACAAGTAACTAATTAGTAAATTATTATGTTACTAGTAACTTATTAGTCAATTATTCTGTTACTAGTAACTTATTAGTAAACCATTCTGTTACAAGTAACGGGATCAATCGAAATGCAACCACTTTATAGGGGCCGGGTGAGTTCCAGGAGAGTTTCCAGAAACTGTATCCAGATTTAGGACCCATCAATTGATAATCTTTTTTTTTTTAAAGTAAAAAAAACCTGCTAATACAACTTTTTCTTTTTTAATATTCATTATCTCTATTTCACATTCTTTTTTATTTGTGGAAGATAATGGTCCTGGAGAAGAACTGGTATTTTGGCCTAAAACCTGGCCAAAAATCAAATTTGTCAACTTTCACTCCCAGGCCTAGGATTGTGGCCTAGATCAGATAGATAACATGCCCATCTTTTGAAGAACCCCTTACCTGGATTGACCTCACCACCAGTCGGAACCTAGTACTCGCTGTTTACGCACGTCTTTGTTCGCGACATTTCACAAAAAACCGTATTTTCGCTTTGTGTTTTCTTATGATAAAAGTCATTTAAACAAAAAAAAATGATATCAATTTATCGTATATAAAACTTTTATTTAGACATATGTACTAGTATAACTATCTACCTAAAAATATTTGACCTTTTTCATGTCTTTTCGCACATTTGTATTTGTGAATGCATGCAACTCCCCGCAACAGCAGCAGAGCTACATGTTATAATACTTTTGTATGTCCACTATAACTTTAGCCATCGAAACGAGTCAAAAGTATTCATATCACAGAAATAAATACCCTCTAAACACACCCTTCATTGCGATTTTAAATAGCATGTGTTTATAGTATTATAGATATTGGTCATTCCGTCATGTCTATGAATGGAAAATGGCTGCAGGAGATATTTAGAGGAAGCTTACAACGACAGCTTGACGGAATAGAAGGAGATTTAGTAGAATCGACGCGTGGATCCTACTAGCCATGAAGAAGACCTGTTATGTGGGTCGAAACATTGCCATACCAATAAACAGTTCTCCCTACATAAGCGAATTGTTCTACTCTATAATTTTTCCCTTTGCTTTGTCTAAGGGTGCTCCCATCTTTATGTGTTAATCACTCGGATACCTTGATGCTCGTATACATTTTTTTATTTAACATATATAATTTTTATTTGTCTGTATTTTATATAATTAGCCCTGAAGAAGACCCGCAGTATGGTTCGAAACGTTGGCTTTAAAAGTAAACAGTTCTCCATATTTAAGGGATTTTTGTTTTACCCCCACCCGGACCATTTTCTTCCTTATTCATTACTGCGGTGTTCGAAGTTTTTATTAAGTAAGAAAAAAAAATTGATTGACAAGAAAAATCAAAATCGATGTTTGAACCATCACAGAAAAGGTCGGAAAACAATAACATAGCAAGAGTTGAGGAGATTGTAAGTTATTAAACAATAAATAAAACTCTAATAATAATGAACGTGCGGGAACAAGATACTTTAAATTAAAATCATTTATTAAACTCACTTTCATACTTGACTCTAACCTTTCACTGCCCGGAGCAGATTGCCAAGTTGTGTAAGATGGCTGTATGTAGGGTTGGGCGATAGTCGATAGTTAGCACTATCGATAGGCCGAAACTATCGGCTGAAAACTATCGCTTCCTATCGATATTTTTTTCAACAGCTGCTTCCTTTTTTTCCAAAACTATTCAATAAAGAAATTCAACTAATTTAATTAAATTCAAATGCATACCTATTATTTGAAATTAGCAGGATTATAAATTATAAGGTTATATCTTTAAGATGAGAAAAAAAACTAATTTATTTGAATTTTAAAATAGTATTTACAATTTACATGTTTACAATAACAATGAACTAATCAGAAAAGAAAAATAACGAAATAGTTAATTTCAAGAGTCATGTGTGTTCCTTGAGCCAGTTATTTCCCGAAAGAAAAACTAGCATTTCTAGTTGAACTAGGAAGTCGTGAAGTTTAGTTACGAACAGTGACCAATGAATAAAAATGAATGGGTAATAAAATTGAAAATAATATTTCACTATTGCGAATGGTTTATATAAAACAAATTCTTTGAATTTGGCGGATTTGAATAATTTATCATGATTGGTTAATTCGGTTTCGTAACTGCCATTTCACTCTTTTTCAATCAAAATTTTTACTACCGGTCTGTTTCGTTTTTTGTTCATTTTTTTGTGTGCCCCAGTTTCGAACACCATGTTCCAAGTCCGCAGGAGAAAAATTTATTAATACCACCAGAGTAGTACCAAATACAGGAATAAAATACACAGTTAATAACAGACATTTATAGAATGATAACAGATTAAAATATTAGGGAGTAAAGATTAAATATATATTACATAGTATGTTAATAACATTAAAATATAAAGTAAGAGATATGCAAAGGAAATTTCAAAGAAAAGAAAGGATATGTCAGACCGAGATGCGAGCCAGGTTAGCTCAGTTGGCAGAGCACCACGCTGGAGACGTGGGCTTCCTGGGTTCGAGTCCCGGTCCTGTATACATCTTTTCTTTTCAAATAAAAATATTTAAAAATTATAATAATTAATAAAAAAAAAGTATAATAATATATAATGACGTAAGTCAACAAGATCCTAATTAAAGTGATGTTCAATGAACATTCTTCCCCTTGTATTGGAGAGCACCGCGCTAGAGACAGTTGTGCAACAAGTATACAAGTACTTTACTTTATAGGCGTTCCGACAAGGGTTGCCTCAACTGGTAAGAGCAGAGTTCCATGTCTCCCGATCCATCCAATCAACCTCCTAGAGTCCTTGCCCAGCCATCTCCTCCTGGACTCCCTCTATCCACCTGCTTCTGGGCCGTCCGCGTCCTCTTATCCCTGATGGTACCCAATCCAGGACTCGGTTCGGCCAACATTCGAACGCCATTCTCTTCAAATGGCCATCCACTCTTTTGAAGATATAACCACATCCATCCTCTGTCAAATTTCTTTATTTCTTACCTTATCCAGCCTGGTGACACGGAGACACCTCCTCCAGAATTCAATCCCAACCGCATTCACCTTTGAGTACAGACGGGAGCTCACAGTCCAGGTTTCCGAAGAATAAGTCAGGATAGATTCGATTTTGGCTGTGAAAATTCAGCGTTTATTTTCTGTAGAGATCTCTGTATTCCACAGGACCGGATGTAGCAATTAGGCTCCACCTTTCTTCCGGCCAGACGATTCAGTAATTTCCAAATAAGCAATAATTTCCAATTCGAGACTTGGTTGGTCTCATATTCATGCCCTAACGGTGAGAAAATGAGCTTTTAGTACATACATTAAATAGCACATTAAAATAACATAAATTGACATATGTGAGACGTTAATTAGATAAAAACTATGGCAATATCAACATTTTATGAAATTTTGAGAAGTAACTGATTGATGATTAACTGATCAATTCTTCATTCACTGTTGGGCCATGAGAACTGACTGGAATTCAAGAATCACAAAATAAATAAATAAGAAGCGAATCGTTTCGTAGCAAATCTTTTTGAAGAAAATAAAAATGTAAAAATGACATTATGTACTTCTTATATTACAAATTATTAGTTAATAAACAGAAATGATTGAAATGATAAAAATAATTAAATCATAAGTAACAATTCAAAGTGATAGATAAAAAATGAAAATATAATAAAAGATGTTTTAAAGGATGATTTCAAATATATGAAGATAATTAAACATTAAAGCTAAAATTACATTAACAATTTTTAATTTGGACAACTATATATAAAATTCCGGTTTTGTCATTTCTAAAATTTTAAATTGGAATCAGCGGACTTCTCTTGCTTACTGCCTTTATGTTTATATACTGTAATAAGCTGTTATCAATCCTCTCTTTTTTTTTGGTAATATTTACTTTTTTTGATATATTATACTAAATATCATTAAAATTAAACGATTATTGTGCCGTCAAATATGACCAAGAAAAACGAAATTTTCTTATTGTATTGTAAATGTATTTTTTTAATCGTTATAATTTATTACTATTATCATTTATTATTTAATTTTCATTTGCACCCGCGCAATTGCGCATCCAGCGAATTTGATCCAAGTGCTTTTTTCAAAAACACGATCATGGAGTTTTGGAATAAAAATATCAATAGGTGAGTAGGTCTCTTGGCCAATGTCTTTTTAATCTTTTCTTATCAAGTCCAGATAATCTTTATTATTTATTTTTATTTATAGTTCTTTTGATGGTGATTATTTTAAAATATTTTTTATTTTGAAGAGAAAACATTTGTCCTGGCCCGGACTCGAACCCGGGTCGTCTGCGTCTCTAGTGCAGTGCTCTTAACCACTGAACTACCAAGGGTCGTACCCAAGCCAGACAAATCCATTCTCTTCACCGATCCTATTTCCCTGTGTTCTAATTAATAAATAATTAATTAGATTCTCCTTACACTTACAAGACATCGCCCAGAGCTCATGTTTCACAACAGATAGTGAAGAAACTAAACGAGCAGGGCTACGAAGTCCTCCCTCACCCACCTTATACACCAGACTTATCACGAACATTCCATTTGTTCGGAAATTGTACGAATTCCTTGGGTGTAAAATTTTTGTAAATGATTCTCTAGTCAAAAACGCATTTTCAGAATTTATTTCATCACAAAACCCTAACTTTTCAGTTCTGTGGTTAACCTTTTTTTTGTACGGAAGTTAGGGAAAAAAATATAAAAAAAGAAGGTACAATTTTTGAATAAAAGTGTTTTGATTTCAGTCCAGGATCCATGGTCCATTTTTACACTTGATTAGTATGAAGCTGAATCTTCGTGAATAGCTTCGTTTCGATGAGACGCCCAACAATTCCCTGTGCGTAAATTCTCGATTGTGGTAGCTAACAGAGGTAGCAACGATAAAATATGTCGATTTGTTGATTCTCAAAAATTGATTACTAACTGGGTTTTTTTTGTTAAATCTCAAGATAATTATCTAAATTATTTGAAAAATTATTTATCCTACAAAATGTATGGTTCGATCAAAGAGTCCCCTCCTTCCAATATGTATCGATAGCGAAGTCAAAAAAGAAGAAGTAAAAAAAAACCAGTTATTAATCATTTTTGATGACCTCGTTATCGATACTCGTTGGAAGGAGGGGGCTCTTTGACAAACCATACCTTTGTAGGACAAATATTTTTTCAAACAATTTAGATAATTATCTTGAGATTTAACAAAAAAAAAAACCCGTTAGTAATACATTTTTGAAATTCATCAAATCGACATATTTTATCTTTGCTACCTCTGTTTGCTACCACAATCGAGAATTTTCGCACAGGAAATGTTGGGCGTCTCATCGAAACTAAGCTATTCACGAAGATTCAGCTTGATACTAATCAAGTGCAAAAATGAACCATGGATCCTGGACTATTTTATAAAGTTATTTTATTTGTTAAATTTAGTTAAAACTAAATGTCTGTTGAAACAGCTAACATTACAAAACACTATTATAAAAATAATCGACTGTGTAGAATGTTTGGCTCTATTTTATTTTATGTTGATATCGTTTGGTAGCATGCATCCAATAAACATTATTCAAGTGATAGTGTCACGAAGATTAACATGGGCCCGTAATGTTTTTGGGCTTAGTGAAAAACGAATTCCTAAGATGTTAATGAGCGTTTTACCGATTGGGAAGCGTCTGAGGATTTGTGTTTGGGTAATTGTCCGAGGAGAGAAGATTGTAAGCTGAGAGTGGTTGTATCGCCATTGTTTGAGCAACCTCGAAATAGTTATTGGACCTTTCGATGAGAGCTCCGAAATGGATAAGGAAAATAAATATCTGATTCAATTATACCAGATCGCATGTCATTTTGATTGTAACCTTTTATTAAACTAATAACATAAATCAATTTTCATAAATTAAATAACTAATACTTTTGAGAATGAAAAACCAAGTAATTAAATTAAAAGAACAATTTAAACGTTTTTATAATGAGAAAATGAAGTTACTAATATTAACCAAATTATAAACAACTAATTAATAACAAAAATAAAACAATTATTATTTAATCTTACGATAGTAAATTTAACTCTATTAAATTACAAATAAATAAAATGTTCAAATAAATCTATTACAAAATAATAAATATTTATGAGGTTTTCTAGTTGAAATGATATAATAATCAAAACTCTTATCTACGTGTGGAAGTAGACTCCAGTAGATAGTAGATTCTCGGCAGGGCGAGCGAAGATGTTGAGATGATCGACTGGGTCAATTCGAATTGGTCCAATCGATGACTAAGTTTAAACTAATTACACCTGCAGGTAGGCAGCAAATTAGTATCAAAATTCAACTTTGGGCTCCTAGAGAGCATACGATGTGCACGGCTAAGGGTACACCTACATTGGATCCTATTCGGCGCGACGTGATCTTATTCTATCACATACGATGCTGGGGTGAGCAAACAAATGACTGAAATTTCCCAGAGTGCCTATAGTGAATCAGATAAGGTTAAATTCTATTCTTGTTAATCAGATAGTAAACTAGCCACTGCCTTCCGAATAAAATAGTATTAATTTTATTCTTTTATTTCTTATATTATATATGTATATAATAGTAAAATATAAATGTATTAAAAGTGATTAATAAATAATCTTAATTTTATAAATTTAAAGATCCAAATGTTATAACAATGAGCTAATATTACTATATTAGAATTTTTTGTCTTGCTGTTTGACTATAAATAAATAATTTAGTAGTTTTTCAATTTCATAAAATAGAATTTATATTTTTTAGATATTCATGTTTTATATAATGAGTTAATTTAATAATGGAATAGTAGTGATATTTTTAAATCTATTTGGTTTGTAATTAAATTAACGATTGCAATTAAATTCATAAATACGAGCGGTTATACTTGAAACCTCCCCATAATATCAAATCTCAACAAGTGTTTACTTTACTACTGTATTTTTGCTTTATCCTGGATCTTTAATTGATCTTCTACTGGCTCCTAACTTTTTTCGAAGGATTTAATGTGAAAACATTGAACAAGGTAAGTGTAATTATTTTTATAATACTGTTTGTGTTTAGTATAACATATTAAAATTTGTTTCACATAAATTCACCTAAGAATCACTGTACTTTATTCTAAATACTATTGTGTTTTAAACTTTTCTTCATTAACAATTGTCATGAAATATGTTTATGCAATATGTATTTTTGGTAGGAGTCACAGGGTGACAAGAACCATTAATTAATCTTTCTCATCCTTTCTTTATGAGAATAAATGAAAATAGTTGAAGCGATAAGTGATTTCTATTGTTAAACTTTGATATACATTCAGAATAATTGTTTGTAAGATAACCCCATGTCATTTAATTAAGTATGAATCAATTAGCCAGTAAATTAACTATTAAAATCAGGTGGACATTTGGATTACTAATAATAACACCCATACTAAACAATTACATTTGAAAAATCCATTATGGAACTAGAAATAGTATTAATTTAAATTTCTATTTCACCGAAGAACAATTCCACAGTAGTATTTAGAATAAATTTGCTTTAATTGTGCATGTGTAAGTGATGTAAATATAATAAACTTTCATTTTATAATATTAAATTGGAGCATCGATAGAACATTGGACATAATGAATATAAGGAAAAAATAGAATGCTATTGGGAATCTATACCTTAGCCCATATGATAACTATAAGTTCTTAAAAAACTTTTACCAAGAGGTTCTTGATTTTACTTTCAGGTACTTGTTTGTTATGGTATCACCACTTTAGAATTTAATAGAATTCATTGAATTTCATGATTATGAAACACATGTGAAGTAAACTGGTAATTATATGGTTTTTACACAGTGAGTACTAGAGTGGTGGTACCATACCATAATATATAAGTACCTACTTTCAATTTCTACTAGACTTTTAGGTTAATATGAATTGGTAATGCAAATAATCTGAAGCATTTTTAAAAAGATCAATAACTCCTTTCAACATGCAATTCATTGCCCATAAAACAAATAACAGTAAATTCCAGATAATAATCTATAAATTTAAAAACTCAATTAATTGCTATTATCATAACATTATACTTTCCAATTACTATAACTCTATAAGAGATATAGATAAAGTTTGCATAAATATATGTATTTGACAGATTGTTACAATATTTACTTAAATGTGTTCAAAATATTAATCGAAACAAATGTTTATTCATATCAATTGGATAATAACAGCAATAATAAAAGACTTATAGGAGTAATACCAGTAACTTATATATGACATGATTGAATAGAACAATCAAGGATTGTAGAAATAGAACAAACAGAAAATAATCAAACTTACATTTTATAATTATTTCTTTATTTCCATGCTCACATAGCTAATTTATAAATAAACAATTTTCTAAAACTGGAATCTTGAGAATACTCAATGTAGTTATAATGGTATTGAACGTTCATTAAAAAAATCACTGTTTATTGAACTTATAGATGATGAGATAATGATCTACTCATGTAATATCAAAATGAATTTGTAATATGCATTCAATAAAGCTAAAACTATTCTGATAATTATGAGGGTGTAATGTATTTGATAAACTTGATCAGTTAAATACATATTTTATTTCACACAGCCTACACTGAATCTGGTGTAAATCTATTCTATTCAAACCTATAATGAAACTAGCCTTTTGAATATAATGGTATTAATTTTATTCTTTTATTTCTTGTTTTCTATATAAATTATTGTGAAATATAAATATATTAAAAATAATCTTTTATAAATTTAAAGAACCAAATGTTATGAAAATGAGTTATATTAGAATATTTTTGTCTTGCTGTTTCACTATAAATTAATAATTTAGTTGTTTTTCAATTAAAAAAAAATAGAAATTATTGTTTATTATTATTATTTCATAGATCCCGCAATGGAGGCTCCTTTCGAACTAATTCTATGAGTAATCTTTGTTTATTTTATTGTTCATCTTTACAAAGGAGTATAAAAAATCAGAAAAGCCCTCGCTAAATGTTTAACAAATAAATTTAACATTAAGATGATAATTTTATCAAAAGTTAAGGTTTCCAATTTTCTTTGACGAATTAAAATTGTATGTAGGTATATTTTTTATGGGCATTTCTGATAGATATAATTTTATTTAACGGGAAAATAACCTTCGCTACTATATTTAATGGATCATGAAGTTTAGTAATAAAATATTTTAATGAGAATTGACAATATTTAATTTTGATTTATGACGGATATTTATATAATAGTTAATTATCAAATTACAATGTATATTTTTTAATAAACATTTTAGACAATAAAGGTTAAGTTGGCACACATGCTAACGGCTGGCTTATCGAATTGAAAACTAATGATTTCGATTTGTTAAAATCACACTTGATCGTACAACATCGCGCCTGATCCAATATAGGCACTTTCGTATAAATAAACTATTTCGTTTCCACGAGCGACTAAATCCCTGGGATTGGTCGGATAAATATGGATTGATTAAGGCCGGATCCAATGTAGGCGCTCTCGATATATTTCAGTCATTTGGTTTCCTAGCGACGTCTCATCGAATCGCACCGGATCCAATGTAGGTGTAGCCTAAGGGCTCGCGTCAACACTGTCTCGCTCGGTCTCGCCGGAGCGAACAAAAGCCGGTCGACTCTCTTTTGTTTTTCTCTCTTCACTTTTATAACATATGTTTTCAAACTTATTACAAACATTACACTTATATCTAAACAAAATAAAATTACCTTTTAAATTAAATTATTCTAAACAACTATGAAATAAATGTTTAAATTATTATATATATATATTTTTTTAAATTTATTTATTGATATTTACAACTGTGTTACAATAATACATCAAGTAAATAGGCTATGTGATACATAATGACATGAGTTAATGGCAAGTTGAGAAACTACCCACTGGTAGTACTCAAATCACAAGTTCAACTAAGAAGTCACGGGGCCATCTTCTTTTCAGACGCCTCGGAGGATTATCGGGAATTGAAGAGGAAGCTAGGTTTGAAACTAGAGGGTTTGAGTGGGAATGAAGTTTGTTATGAAAGGATAGATAGCGGGTTCGGGCCAAGTCAGCAACAAATGGGGCATTAAGGTCGTTATGGATGACTTTATTCTTAACAAAATAAGGAGCGTTGAAGGATTTTGGATTGTAGGGTAAGTCCAAATATGTCGTATGATGGTCATGTAGATGAGTCTTTTGTAATTAATTGGGAGGTTAGAGCGTTTGTCTAGTAAGTGTTGAAGTACCCTGAATCGTCGAGCGGTTTCTTGTCTTTTCAGTCTAGTATGAGGATTACAGGTTAATCGTTTGTCGAGATGCAACCTTAAGTATCGGATCTGTTCTACAGGCACCAGTGGGATATTATTGAAGGATACTGAAGGCCAGGAAGGCATTGGTTTACGACGTAAGGTAAAAGTGATTTCATGAGATTTTTAAGAATTTGTTTTAATTCTCCAGTTTCGACACCATTCTTCAAGATCAGTGATATGGGATTGGAGGCTTTGGGATGCAATAACTGGATTGGTGTTGACTTAATTGATGATTTAATTTTTATGATTAAAACTAATAATATTTTATAAGGCTACTACTTCATCTGGCCTTTGGGTTCCATAAGCCTCATTATTTTTTTTATTATTATTGCTAATAATCGATCTATGCGTTGATAGAACACATCTGAGCATCTTAATATTTATGGATTTACCAAATAACTTTTCCTTTTCAAAACGATCCAATAAATATTAATTTGTAATATAAGATGACATAATTCAGAAGAAGGGCGTTATAAGATTATAAAAAGGAGATTATGCAGTTCCTATATTACACGTTATTAATAACCGGTTATTTCGTTATGTGTAGAGCTGAATTGTAGGTCACTGGTTCGGCTGCGGCAGATACAATATTTAATCTCTTAACGGTCATTAAACGACCCAGGGGCTCAATAAAGTGAGTAACTTTAATTTGGGAAACATTTAATGTTAATCATTGGTCAAACGACATATCCTTTCACAGGTTTAGAAAACGAATTCTGTACAGCGATCAATCCTTCGTAGGCTAGAGATTTTACAGGCTTTCAATTTTTTTTTGTGTGTGTTTTCGAATTATTAGTTATATTGACTGAAAAAGGGATTATAAAAGAATACAACTTAAAGAACAAAAAATTGTTTATTTAATTTACATCACTTTATGCTGCTATGCCTAACCGGACGATGTTACAGTGGGAGTCGAAACCGCCATTTTCTTCCTTCATTGTTGTTATAATTAAATTTATATTTTAAGTTAAAACTATTTTATTTATTAACCTTTTGTTATTTATATTTATTAATTAAATATTTTTCTTTGAAAAGAAAAGATATGTCCCGGTCCTGGACATATATTTTCTTTTCAAGTAAAAATATTTAAAAATTAATAAAATCAGTAACTAATAAAATAAAATAAATTAAAATAATATATAATGACGTAAGTCAACAAGATCCAAATTAAATAAATGTTCAAATAACATTCTTCCCCTCGTATACATCGCAAATTGGGAGAACGCGGGGACATGGGATCAGTAAAAAGAAAGGATATGGCCATGACAGGGGAGTGAGCCTGATAGAGTTCCAGACTAGCTATCTGGGGGATCCGGGTTCGAGTCCCGGTCCTGGACATATCTTTTCTTTTTAAATAAAAATATTTAAAAATTTCAAATAAAATCAATAACTAATAAAATGAAATATATTTTATTAATCTATAGTCGATAGCATTAGATATAACAATTTTAATATTTCTTTTGTTATTGCACTGTGCTTTTTTGCAGTGCTGATGGCGGGCTAAATTTTAGGCCATGAAATGTCATTTTTGACATGAAATGTCAGCACACGGTTAGTTGATATCCTTGTTATATCCCGACGGTTAGAAAACAACCTGTGCAGAAGTCGCCTCCAGGCGTTCGCGGATAGGAAGCTGCGCACTTTCCCCGCTACATAGATCGCTTTGCGTCATTCCTCCACATCGTGTCTGTAATTATATTATAATAGACTTTACTCTATTATAACGTTCGGTTAAACGTTATGACGCCATAATAATACCTGAATTCATTCGGTGCCGGTGAGGAGTCCATTGGCTTCTTGATACAGGAATATAACCTAGATAACCGATAATACTTTATAACAATGGTAACCAATGGCAACTCCCCACTACAACTCCCACTTTTTTTTTAAGTTGTCATTAGTGTGCATAATTTTGTTGATCCTGCTCCCGACCTATTTATACATATTGATTACATTAAAAGTCAACAATCACTATAATTGCTAGTATTAGGATATCAGGTAACTGTTAATTAACATTTATCAAATACCCGTTACTTTTAATTACCAGAGAGTGGCATACTTAGTCTAAATGTTAGTAAGTTATCATTGCCCACTCTCCCCTGTCTTGTGCCAAGGTCCTCCAAGCTCTGGATCCAACAAGCTTGCCTGCATCCCTTTCGACGTCCTCTGTCCATCCTAATCCTGGCCATCCGCTTTTGGTTTTTCCTTCCTCGTGTCCAAAAATAAGTCGTTTCTGAGTAGCGTCGTCCTCCATTCTGACCACACGTCCAGCCTATATCAGCGTAGTTATTGTAATATGCTGTTACCAGATATGTCTCCCGTTTCATTTGATAAAGCTCTGCATTTTGCCTAAATTGATCGGCAGCTCTGACAGCTCCAAACATCCTTCTTAATATATTTCTTTCGAAGACCAGTAAACTGTTGGAATTCACCCTGGACAGAGGCCAGGTTTCTGGTGTATACATTAAAACTGACCAGATGGGTCTTTTGTGAAGTAAGACCTTGGCTTCTCTTGATATAAGAGGACTTCTTAAAGTTTACGCCATCCCAAAATAACGCTAATTATGGATGCATAGATAAATATAAATGCTCTTTTATTTATAAGTTATTTACAGTGGTTTTATTTAAATTTTATTTATTACTTTAGCAACCACAGCATGGTAATTTATACCGTCTGCCGGGAGTTTGATTGAGCTAATAATAACAAAGATAAAAATAAATCAAATTTCCTTTTGACATTAATAATTAAATTCTGAAATTAAAAATTTTCTATATCGACCTGCATTTCTAACAAAATTGTATAAATCTATGAAATTCTCCCCATTTAGAATATCTATTAGTTTTTGTTTTGAGATCAGCTCATGTTTTAATTATATTTTTCTATATGATTTTAAAACGGGACATACTGTCAGGAAGTGAAAACTATTTTCAATTTCTATAATTAATTTTATTTTAGTTGTTACTAATTTTTAAATATATTCATTTGAAAAGAAAAGATATGTCCAGGACCGGGACTCGAACCCGGGTCTTCCAGATCACTAGTCTGGGACTCTACCATTTAAGCTATCCTGGGCCCTAATGAAGCACGCTTCTCGGCCATGGTCATATCTTTTCTTTTTGATCCCAAGTCCCCGCGTTCTTGCATTTTGCGAAGTATACGAGAGGAAGAATGTTCTTTGAACATTATTTTAATTTGGATCTAGTTGACTTACGTCATTATAATTATTATAATTAATTTTATTTTAGTTGTTACTAATTTTTAAATATATTCATTTGAAAAGAAAAGATAATAACAAAGATGAAATGAATATATTTTCAATTTCATTCAAATTATACAGTGAGCATAGCTATATATTTTGAGAATCAAATAGTTTGTAATTTTGATTCAGAAGTTTCCCTCTACATTTCATAACTAAGATAATTTGTTTGCTACTTTCAAATGGCTAAGGTAATCTATTGTTTTATCTAAAGAGCTATAGAGGGCGTGGTGTGTGCCCTCTGATGCTTTTGCATGGCAAACTTGGATAAAATAATCATTGTACATTTCTAACATATTGGACATTTCTCCCTTCTAAGTATCCACGGAATTTAAAGTTAAATTTAATTTATAATTTATTTTAATTTTTTAATCATTGCTTCAATTTTAAATATTTGAAGAGAACATATTTTTCCTAAGAAGGGAGCGACCCCGGTTAATGGTTAGAGCGTTGCCATGGTGAGGCGGAGATCCGTGTTCGAATCCCAGCTGGGGGCAAATCTTTTCTCTTCAAAATAAACATATTTAAAAATTAAAGCAATGATTAAAAAATTATAATAAATTATAAATAATAAAATGACGTATGTCAAAAAGATCCTAAAATTAAGAGTAGTGTTCAATGAACATCCTTCCTCGTGTATACATTGCAAGAACACGGGGGATATGGGATCGGTGAAGAGAACAGATTTGTCCTAGTTAGGGAGCGACCCCGGTGGCTCAAATGGTTAGAGCATTGCCACGGTGAGGCGGAGATCCGGGTTCGAATCCCGGCTGGAGGCAAATCTTTTCTCTTCAAAATAAAAATATATAATTTATTTTGTTTGAAATTTCCCCCCACTCTTTTAACCATGACTGGGAGGTTATAGTTCGTAGAATGAAACTGTACGAAAAACATCGAACGAAGAAAATAAATAAGCTTTGCAGACCTGTCTTTCTTAAAATATATAGGGATCATAGGATCCTCCCTAGTTACACTAGAATTGCCATTATTGATTCGTCTAACAGGATCCGGAACTCAAAGGATCAATGCTCCACCATAATAATTAAAGCAACGATTGTAGACACTAGGAAAGAGTCGTGGTTTTTAGAAAATAAACTTTTCAAAGAACACCCGTCACTAAGTCAAAAAATGCAAGAGATGGTTTGATAAGGTCGAAAGTCACGTGGTTAGGAGCAAATTATGAAGAACAGAAGGTCAAGACGAAGCAATAAAATAAATTCGCTAAGTTATTAAACTGAACAGAATCCTAAGAACCCACCAGTTATAGGGATTTGAAAAAATACCGTTGAGAATCTTCCAGGAAAAGAACTGTCTTAAGACGATTTAAGTCCTGTGGTCTAGTGGTTAGCATAAAACCCTACTAAGTCCAAGATCGCGGATTCGTAGCCCGGCAGGTGGCCCTAGGATTTTTTTAAGGGGAGTAAAAATCCTTAGTTACCCCGTCCTTCGGAAGGGACGTTAAACGGGCTCCCGAGCCTGTACGATGTCAGGTACTCGTTAAAAATCCCTATCCTAATTAAACCTGGATAGGAAAAATTTAGAGCTCCCAATTCCCCATAATTGGGGATCCCAATAGGATCGTCCGATTGGCCATAGCAGCAAAAAGTGACGTTACATCAACAAACAACAAAAAAACTTTAAAGATGGTAGAACAATTAATCATGCCATGTGAATATGAGCGGTCTGGCTCAGTGTTAGAGCACTGAGTTGCCATGACGAAAATTCTGGTTCAAATCCCGCTGCAGGCCATGACTTTTATTAAGTCTGTTTGCAGCGGGAGATGGATCATATAGGATCTAGGACCCTCCTGGGGCCCACCCAGCCTCTATAAAATATTATAAAAATAGGGTACCCAAAATAAGGGGGAAAAATCTGGCGGTTGAGCGTGACCTAAGACAAATCACCTCCTTTCAGAACCGATGTCCACGAAACAGTACAGTCTTTACCATGTACTGAACCCCAGAGCCTCCATGGGTTGTAGTAGTACAGGTTTTTTTTTTTTAAATGTGAATATTAACAATGTGATGGACCAAGAATTATGATAAACAAGAAATTAACAACCAATCGATTTCTTTATCCGGGTAACTATTAATAGTTAATCAAATCTATATCTTGTAAACTATTAATAGTTTCACGTAAAGGAAAGTTTACGGCTACCTCAATTTTATTAGGGTCGGTTTTAATGCCGTCTTTAGCCAATAAGGATCCTAAAAATAATAATTCTGTTCTGCCTTGTTAAACAAATAATTAATACTATTTCAATGCGTCTTCAGGTGTGCCAGAATCAACGATAACGTTGTCTGTAGAGACGAGAGTTCTAACAGTATTAGGTAACGTAGAGACCATTGCTCTTTGGAAGGTCTGCAGTCCATTAACTATACCATAAGGCATTCTCCGAAACTTATAATGATCTCTGACTGTCGAGAAAGTAGTTCTTTCTATTGACTCCTCCCTAAAATCTGAATTTAATTCGTTTGTTGAGAAATGTTTGGACCTGTGATATTTATTTAATATATCTTCAATATTCGACGATGTAAACCAGAAACTTAACTGGTTAATTCAATTACAAAAACATTTAATCTCTCTACTTTATGAGGAGGATATCTGGACTATTGTGGTCTACAGATATTTTTATTGTTATATTAATTGTCTCACCTAAATATTATAATTCTTTCTTTTATTTATTTTTTTATTTTTTCATTAATCGATCCATCGGAGCCGAGGTCTTCCCACTCTTCTTGTCCCATAAATCCTTTCGTCTAGGACCATTTTAGGAATCTCATCCTGGGTCATTCTAATTATATGACCTGCCCATCGAAGCCGGCTACTTTTATTATCCTTAAAATATCTGGGCTCTTGTAGAGTCTTGCTAGCTCAGCGTTCGTCCTTATCCTCCATATCCCATTGGTGCAAACTGGGCCATAAATTCTCCTCAAAATTTTCCTCTCGAACCTTAGGAGAAGGGCTTCCTGAGAACTGGGTAATGTCCAGCATTCGGAGGCAAAAGCGAGAACTGGTCTTATTAGGGTCTTATACAAATGGAGTGGCGTCGGATGCCAGGTTCATCTTGGGAATTCGCAATTGGAGAGCAGCTGCAACCAATAGAGAAGACTGGCGAACCAAGCTGCAGGAGGCCTTGACTCTGCAGGAGTTGTAGCGCCACGAATGATGATGATGATGAAATATTATAATATTTATAGTATCAAATAAATATTATATATATTCATCAACATTATCATAGTCCATCCTCTCTACCACTATATGCAGAGTGAGGTTTCCTTCTGTACAGCCCGGACCAAACCGTAGGATTCTCGACCATTTCTCTTCTTCTGTTCCATTGCAGACTTCTCTTTGCGAAGCTTTCCTTAATACCATCTTCCTAGCTATGTCGGGTTCTTCCTCTGCACCTTCTTCCTTCAACCTTAGCCTCGTATGTCATCTTGGCCAGCCTAGTATTTTCCATTCTTAAAACATGTCCAAACCATCTTAGACTGTTTTCTTCAAAGACTTTTTCCGCAGGGTCCACTCCGAGGCTTGATCTAATGATCGAGTTGCGAATTCGGTCTCGTCTTGTTTTCCCCTCTATCTTCCTTAGGAATCTCATTTCTGAAGCCTGGATCCTACTTTTATGTTTGGTGGTCAAGGCCCAAGATTCCGAGGAGTATGTTAATATGTGGTGAAAAGTAGATTTATATACCCTCAACTTTGTGTCCTTGGATACTTCTCTTTTATTCAGGAACCTTTTATTTAGTGCATGGAACAATTTACCAGGTGAGTTGACACTCTCCCGGATTTCATTTTCCATGATTCCATTCTCATCAAGGTGTACTCCCCATATTTATTTATTATTATATAATATTTTTATTAGTTTACTCCCGATAAAAACAAAACAATGTATTCCTGATAAGGAAAATGCCTTAATCGAAATATTGGAATAAGATATTGCTAGTTTTATTTTCCAATTTAACTTCCAAAAACAATGCTATCTTTTGTGTGACTATTTAAAGAAATCGGGATCAGTGTTTTTGCGATTTGGCCAATTTTCAATAATATTTATAATTTAACTGATCGAGCACGACAAAAGACTAGTTAAAAAGTAGTTCCTCGATCCGTTGCTAGGCAACGCCGATTAAATATTATATCACTAAAAACTGTTTATGTGTATATATAATTTTGTTTTTTGTGTGTATTATTTTTTTATTTGTATTATGTTTTTGTATGTGACTTATACAGAGATGGAGAACGCTGGAGTTTGTTACTGATTAATAAATTCTTACTTTTAGAAAATTGATTCTTACCTCCATTGAAACCATTTCTTTATTTAAATTACAATCATATACAATAGTTTTTAATCTCAAACTTATAGTTAGCTGTTTAATTTTTTTTATTACAACTGATTTTCTTACGATTTACAGTGTCGAAGGTCCTGGGTTCAAATCCGACTGCGGCAGATTTTATTTAATCTGTCAACAGATCGATATGGATCCTTGGGGACCTAGGAGGATTCCTGGGGCTCATCCAGCCTCTATAATTATCATATTCCTAATACAGTGAGCACAGGGAGTATCCATGGCAACCAGCCCTGGCCAGAAGATTCCAGCAGTTGTTAGGCTCATACTCAAACTTACAACCTTACTTAATGTTTATGTTCAATTAAAATTGTTATTAATTTGATATAATGGTCAATCATATAAAGTGCTTTTTTATTCCATGATAGTTGGAATCTAATGGCCATGGCTGGTTGCCATGGATACTCCCAGTGCTGACTGTAATAGGAATATGACAATAATATGTGTTGGTGACACTAAATTAATAAATATTAAAACTGTAAAAAATATTAAAATATTGTAATGTAAACGAGCGTCTACGGTGCGCGCATGCGCCTTGTGATCTATGTCAGTGGAACAAGTGCAGTGTAGAGGTTAACTCTGAAGTGAGTGCCGGCCGGTCTTTAAACTTACACTCATCTAAACTTGCTGCATCAGGCGTAAACGAATCCATAGGATAGTAGGAAGAGAACTGTGGCGATTAAACAAACCATATAAACATATTTCAATCTTTGTAAGTAATATAAACCAACGTAATTAAAAGAATGTTTTTTTTTTTATTACCAGATTGACTGTATTTTCTTTCATAACCCCCCCTTAAACTTATTTTATTTTTATACACCAACAATATGGGTACCCAAAATATAGGGAAAATCCGGCAGTTGAGCGTGATATAGGACAAATCATTTTTCTGCACATCCGTTGTCCAAGAAAGTAGAGATTCTATCAAGAACTGAATCGGAGACCTTCATGGGTTGTAATTGTACGTGATTTATTTTATATATATGTAAAAGACGTACACTAAACTCCTTTCATTTGAATGGGACTGATATGGTTACCATGGTAACAGCTGTGAGAGAACAGGGGATGTTATTCTCATTTGTGTCTTATTATTTAGTTTTAAAAAAAACAAAAACAGTTTTGTAAATTGTGTATGAAATGTTAACTTTAAATGTTTCTTTTTTTTACAGAGACTAACACGGTTTAGTTTTCAACTGCCAGTGAGCGTGATATAGGACAAATCATTTTTCTGCAAATCCGTTGTCCAAGAAAGTAGAGATTCTATCAAGAACTGAATCGGAGACCTTCATGGGTTGTAATTGTACGTGATTTATTTTATATATATGTAAAAGACGTACACTAAACTCCTTTCATTTGAATGGGACTGATATGGTTACCATGGTAACAGCTGTGAGAGAACAGGGGAGGTTATTCTCATTTGTGTCTTGTTATTTAGTTTTAAAAAAAACAAAAACAGTTTTGTAAATTGTGTATGAAATGTTAACTTTAAATGTTTCTTTTTTTTACAGAGACTAACACGGTTTAGTTTTCAACTGCCAGTGAGCGTGATATAGGACAAATCATTTTTCTGCAAATCCGTTGTCCAAGAAAGTAGAGATTCTATCAAGAACTGAATCGGAGACCTTCATGGGTTGTAATTGTACGTGATTTATTTTATATATATCTAAAAGACGTACACTAAACTCCTTTCATTTGAATGGGACTGATATGGTTACCATGGTAACAGCTGTGAGAGAACAGTGGAAGGTTATTCTCATTTGTGTCTTGTTATTTAGTTTTTTAAAAAACAAACAGTTTTGTAAATTGTGTATGAAATGTTAACTTTAAATGTTTCTTTTTTTTACAGAGACTAACACGGTTTAGTTTTATTTCGACCCCCACTAATTTCAGTATTTGAATCAATCGACATTATATATATATATATATATCGTTATAGCTATTTATCAAGGCTATAACCAATGATTGAATACATAATGACGACTGATAGCTAAAGCAATAAGCAATCGCAAGTAACAGCTTAAAGCCTAGCTAATGACTGACTGAATGAACCCGGCCGAGTGGCTATTAGCGTTGCATCAGCCAACGGAAAGGTCAGTTAGTCGGCCAGTCTTCTTGGGCGTGTATATAGGGGAAGTGTGTTTGAGTGAGAGGATCGTTATATCACTGTTATACACTCACATGTTGTATGTGTTTTTGCTTTATATATATATATATATATATATATATATATATATATATATATAGCTGACCCGGCCACACGTTGCTGTGACTATTATAATAGTTTAAAAAAATATTACGTTAAATTTGCATTTTAAAGAAATAATAAATTAATGAAAAAATGAATTGCATAGATTTTTGATATTACATTTTATTCATCTTACATCTAAATATAGTATATGATAAATAATATACAAAATTGTTAACTGATAAAATATAAACATTAATTTAATGAATGAGGTCTATAATGGTTGATTTTTAATTATGGCATCCTCACTAGGACCCTTCTAGAGAGAAAAATACTAAGAAAAATTCTGGGGCCTAAGAAAAACAATGAAAATGTATGGATTAAAAGGAGAAATGAAGATTGGACTGTTTATTGGAACCCAACGTTTCGACCCACATTGCAGGTCTTCTTCAGGGCTAAATATACAAGATGCATATAAATTAAAATATGCCAGATAAATAATTCTAGAAACAAAAGCATCTACAATACAATTTTTATCTTGAATAATAATAGTTGACTTTATACGTTTTTTCTATAACTAGGCTCACCCAGTCTCAATAAAGTTGTTACCCAAAATAAGGGGGGAGATCTTGCGGTTGTGCGTGATCTTGGACAAAGCATGGATATGCAAACAGTACAGTCTGTACTAAGTACTGAACCGCCGAGTCTTCACGGGGTGTACTGGTACAGGTATAGATTTTATTTAGAACACCATCCATACCATTTATTTCTTTCTTAGGTGGTTAATTTATTTTTTCACGATATATATTAATATCGCTTTTAAAATTTTAGTACCACATTTTCTCATAGAAAATAAATAAATAAAATATAAAATTGACAAATAATGAAACGTTCGAGGAAAAAAAATTGTATTGATTATTCGTGTTGCTACATCTTCAGTCTCGGTAAATAAGTGATTAAGTCGAATTTTCTCCAAAATGAGTTTCTTGTACTTAAGGAAGCTTAATCGTTTTAATTTTCCTAATGAATAAACGGCTATATTGGGTTAAAAATGAGTTATTGTTTATACTACAACTCTATTTCTATCCAAATAATTTATACGATTCCGTTTTCCTTAGTACAATTAACTCACTCAGGCAAAATTCGCCTTAACCATTTATTCTCCGGAACTGCAAATATTACAGGTTTTTTATTATTATAAAAATCTTTTTTACCTAAATAATTTTTATTAGATATTTTTTATCATGACGATTGTTAATTTATAATTTAAATTATTTTATTTTGATATATTTTTTTATTCAGTCCTAATGAAAACCAGCAATGTGGGTCGAAACATTCCTTTTCTATAAGTACTTTCTTGGTATTTGAGAATTTATTTTGACATTCTTTCAGACCATTTTCTTCAACATTTTTAAAAATATCCCTTTCTTAGCCGATTCCATTATTGTCTCGATTTACGATTATAAAGCCATTAAGATTTGAGTAGCATATTTATTATTATAAAAGAAAAAATATTGTATTGCCTATTCGTGTTGCTATCTACAGTGTTCTTGAATATATCTAGTTAGGTGTGTAGATATATATTTCCTCTTCCATATTTATTATGCAGTCAAACAATAATTATTCGTGATATTTAAATATCAGCAACCTTTAAAGTTAAAATTAGCGGTCATATGTTACTTTATTATAAATGTGATTGCGATAACTAAGATACAAGAGTGAATGTAGGGCGTAAGAAAAAGGGAGAGATGTTTATGCAACGGTAAATGAAGGACTGCAGAAGATATTAAAGATTTCACTAGCCGCTGGTCCCCTGCCATCTTATGTAATAGTGAGTCTCCGTGTCGAGGAATCTAGTTCGTTAACTGCTCAACTTAGCGTAATCTAAATAAAGATGTAATATATGTATATACTTATATGTATGCATATATGTATATATATTATTTCAAACTATTTTTTTTTTATCTACAAAACAATTGTTTTTTTTTTTTTTTTAAATAATTTATTCATTTAAATCTACAACAGTATTATACTAATAGAACAAGTAGATAGAATGATTGGTACATATTGGGATGAGTATAGACAAGTAGAGAAACTACCCAGAGATAGTTCTCAAATAACAAGTTGTTTGTTGATTTTTTTATTTTTTTTTTAAATTTAATTTAATGATATTTACAACTATAATGGTATTATAACAAGTAAATGTGCAAAAATGTAGAATATGACATGAAAACACTTCTGGAGAAACTACCCATCGGTAGCACTCCAATAAAGTTCTATAGTAGATGATCTCGAGGCCATCTTCTTTTCAGACGCCTCGGAGGGTTATCAGGAATAGTATGGGAAGCAAGCTGAGAGACTAGAGGATTCGGCCAAATCAGTAACATATGGGATATTAAGATCATGATGGATGAGTTTGTTTGTGACATAATAAGGAGCATTGAGGATTTTACGAAGGATTTTGGATAGTAAGGATTGGATACGAGATGAATTGGATGGTTTAGTAGAGCCCCAAAGCTCAACTCCGTATGTCCAAATAAGTCTGATAACTGTCATGTAAATGAGTCTTTTGTAATTAATTGGTGGCTTAGAGCGTTTGTCCAGTAAATGTTGAAGTAGGCAAAAACGTCGAGGAGTTTCTTGTCTTGTATGAGGATTCCAAGTGAGACGTTTATCCAGATGGAGTCCTTGGTAACGTATCTGTTCGACAGGGTTCAGTGGAATATTATTAAAGGATACAGTAGGACAGGAATTCGTAGGTTTACGACGAAGGGTGAAGGTAATTTGATGGGATTTGTTAGGATTTATTTTAATCCTCCAATTTTGACACCATTCTTGTAGGTGTGAGATATGGGATTGAAGAGATTGGGATGCAACAAATGGATCCTTATTAACTGGTAACACATATGTGTCATCAGCGTAAGTAGTGAGGACAGTGCTTGGATGGGTTGGGATGTCAGGTTTGTTGATTTAACGTTTAATTCTGCTGATATGGTTAATCGGACGATGCCACATTGGGGAGTTCTAAATTTTTGCCTATCCAGGTTTAATTAGGACATGGATTTTTAACGAGTACCCGACATCGTACAGGCTCGTCCCCCGTTTAACCTCCCTTCCGAAGGACGGCGTAACTAAGGATTTTTTTACTCCATTAAAAAAATTCTAGGGCAACCTGCCGGGCTACGAACCCGCGATCTTCGGCTTAGTTTTTTTTTTACGCTAACCACTAGATCACAAGCCCCCAAATAACATGTTTAACTTAGAAAGTCACGTGGCCATCTTCTTTCCAGACGCCTCGGAGGATTATCAGGAATTGAAGAGGTTGCTAGGTTTGAAACTAGTGGGTTTGAGTGGAAATGAAGTTAGTCATGAAAAGATTGATATCGGATTCGGGCCAAATCAACAACAAATGGGACATTAAGGCCATTATAGAATACATTGTTCGTTACAAAGTAAGAATCGTTGAGGATTTTACGAAGGATTTTGGATTGTAAGGATTGGTGGCTCAGTGGAGCCCCAAAGCTCTACTCCGTAAGTCTAGATGGGTCGTATGATTTTCATACATATATGTCACAAAACAAATTTAAAACAATAAAAACATTTCATTGTTTTATTTAGTTCAAAATACCCGATATTTCAAAAGAATGCTTAATGGGTACTCATATTTCGATAGGCTCACTAGAGGAGTTAAAAATACTTATTAAATTGAACTTGAATAAAATGATATAGATGTTGCTCTAATAAAACGTTAAGTAGCTAATGTTGTTTAATTATATCAACAGTGGTATAATTTGTAAAATTATATTAATCAGGAGTTGGTCTGCCGTTAGGGACCCTCCTGGTATTATAAAAAACTGCATAGGTTTGCTTATATATCGATACCTCGTTACAAGGCTGCTAGATAGGGGCATTTCCGCTCGAATTGAATCGCTAATAGACATCGGTCACGAACGATCGCTCTCACTTGAAGCGACATGTTATGACGTAACAGGATGGCCAGCAAAGAGGTTGCTTCCAGAGGAGAGGTCTAAATGTTATGGACCACGCCCTCGCATCCAGTAAGTGGGCCAAGAGTCATCTGTATAGGATCTCTCTCTGATATCTTCCTTCCCGTCTCTGCAAGTTATCCAATACGTTCCCGATATGGCTGCGTTCAACACTTTGTTAAGGGAAGACACACACACACACATTTATATATATATATATATATATATATATATATATATATATATATATATATATATATATATATATATATATACCTACATATAACCCTTCTTTGGTTGTAGAGTTGATCAAAATCAATGTCTTTCATAAATTTCGGTAATTTTGAAATGTGTGTTCTGTCTCAGGCCAAGTCCCTCGTTTGAGTATTGTGTTATTTTTCAATTTAATTCATTGTGTGTCGTATCTTGAACAGTCATATAAGTATAACATGTTTTAATGCCCTTGGAGAAGGAAATAAAGTCTGAATTGTGTTTCTCTGAAAAAAACAAACATTTATAACAAGTGTTAAATAATTACAATAATTTCCAACTAAACATTCACACATCTGAAAAAACAAAAGAAGCAGCAATTAAAGCCTTTATATGTTTCGGGTGTTTAGTTGTAGTTTTCAATACAAAATATTATTCATATAATTTATAACCGTACATTGAAACTTTAGCCTCTCATATGTCTTTAATCATAAGAGTAGTTTTATCAATTAGGCTGTGTCACTATCAAGGCAAATACAAAATTAAGAAGTATATTAGCGACACAGTTTTCTTTACATACAACAACAACAAAACAACTTTATTTGCAATTTTACATATACAAGCAGTATTTGTGAATACATGTTCCGGACTACCTTTACATGTTTAAAGACAGTGATTTTAATTAATTACAGTTGCCTTTTATAAATAAGTTTCACAATAGCAGGAAAAATGTAGAAAAAACCAGCTTAAGACAAAAAAGAAAAAAAAATAATAATAATAATAATACTAATATAATAAATAAATAAAAATGATAATAATAAAGTAAACATATATAATAATAATAATTACTTAGAAAATAAATGAATAATTGAAAAGAACTATAAAATAAATATAGATAACTTGATTACAATATCTGCAAATGGTGATTTATTAAGAAAGAAGTATATGTTTTGTTCTTTTGTGCGTGTAGCGTCGTAGCGAATGTTTGTCATAGTTACCGATTTCTCGGATTAATGGGTTTTCGGAAGCTGGAGTTTTTTCAAAGTATGTTTTTGTTTGGTCTGAAACATATTGTTTAATAGTGGGGAGTTCAAGATCTCTAAGCATAGTCGATATTTTCGTGTAGCGTGGATAATTATTGATAATCCTCATGCATAGGTTTTGTACCCTTTCAAACTTTCGATAATTTGTGGCGCAGGTTGAACTCCAGACAGGAGAGGCATAGGTTATCAATGGGCGGATTACTGTTTTGTAAAGGATTAATTTGTTTTTAGGGCTTAGCCTAGATTTTTTATTAAAATAGGGAAACATTTTGTAGATGATTTTTTTCGCTTTTTCGGTTTTCCTGTTGATGTGCTCTGTGAATGTTAAGGACTTATCTACAATTAAACCGAGGTATGTTACGGATTTAGACCAGGGGATGTGTTCGGAATTTAAGATGATGTGCTGGTCTATGTTAGGTCTGCGCTTTGTGAAGATTATGGCGGCCGATTTTATTGGATTGATTTTTAGTTTCCACTTTTGACAGAATTTATGGATTTTTTTGAAAGATTGTTGTAATCGGTTTACTATAGTATCGATTCGGTATGATGCTGTGTACAAAGCGGCGTCGTCTGCGTAAAGCGATGTGGTTACTTTATTATGTTTTGGGAGATCGGATATGAACAGGTTGAATAGGATTGGGGATAGGCATGAGCCTTGAGGAAGTCCAGCGGGTAGGGGAAGTGCTTTGGAGTTAGAATGGTTTATTTTAACATAGAATTGTCTATTAGAAAGGAAGGAATATATGATATGTATTAGGTATGGAGGAAATTCGTGCGATATTAATTTGTAAATAAGACCGTAATGCCAAACTGTGTCGAAAGCTTTTTCGAGATCTAACATGAGCATGCCTGTATGTTTTTTATTGTTGAACCCTTGTGTAATGAAATCGGTAAGACGAGCTAGTTGGTCGACCGTGGAATGGTGTTCTCTAAAACCGAACTGTTCATCTTTGATCAGTTTGTTCTGGTTTACATGCCTAACAATTCGTTTTAGAAGCAAGCGTTCCAGGATTTTGGATAAAATATTTAGCAGGCTAATTGGTCTGTAACTTGTAAAATTAATTGGGTTTTTATTAGGTTTTGGGATGGCGATTGTTTTGGAAATTTTCCAAGCGGCGGGAAAGTAATTAAGCCTTAATATTGAATTGAATATTTTTGTTATGTGGTAGATGGTTTTCCTGCTCAGGTTTTTTATAACCTGTACAGGGATGCCATCGTCTCCTGAGGCTTTCTTTGTTTTTAATTTTTTTATAATCTTTCCTGTTTCTTTGGGTGAAATAGCGGTGAAATTAATTTCGAATGACTTTTTTAAATAGTTTCGGACAGATTTATTTATTTTTCGATTGTGATGGTTAGAGCCAAAATTCGAAGTTGTAGAGTTCGTGTATTGGAAATTACGGGCTAATAAATCGGCTTTGTCTTTGTCCGTGTAGACATAACTATTGTTCTGTTTCAGTGGGGGAATTTTAGTAGCTTTTTTGGTCAGAATTTTATGTATTTTCCACATTTTATTTTCACCAGGTTTACATAATTTTAAAGTTGCTGCCCAGTTATCATTTCTCCATTGATTGATACGGGATCTAACGAAGTTGTTAAAATTATAAAAAACTGTCTTAATTTGAGGGCTTTTGGTACGTTGGTATTTTCTCCTAAGTCTATTTTTAATTTGTATGAGTGCTAGTAGAGGAGACGGTAAATTATAATTACGGTAAGACTGTGAAGAATGTTGAGGGATAGTTTCTGCCATGGCTTGTTTGATTAGTATGTTTAAATTATTAAGGTTGCAGTCAATCTCATGAGAGTTATTAATTATTGGGTTGTAGTTTATTTTAGAATCTATTATTTTTCGAAATTTTTGCCAGTCAGCCTGTTTGAATGCAAATTTACTTGTTTTCGGGTTAGTGGATAAAGATGACCCTAAACAGAAAATCACGGGGTTGTGGTCCGAGTTTAGGCATGATAATGCGATGAGTGGGGATACGTTATGTATATTTTTGGTAAGAGCAAGGTCTATTATGCTTGGTTTGTAACCGCGTTGCTTGGGAATGTGGGTTGGTTCGTAAGGGCTGTGTAATTCTATTTGATTGTTTACTATGTAGTTTAATAATAGTTTACCATTTTTATTGGTGCTGTGGCAGTTCCACTGTAAGCTTTTTGCATTCAGATCACCGTATATTAATATATTTTTATTTAACCGAAATAATTTAGCTATGTCTTTAATATTTAATTTATTTGGAGGTATATAGACCGATATGATTGTCGTTAGTTTATTATTTATTATTGTGTTAATGGCTACTGCTTCGGTAAATTCTAATTTTGGCACCTGTATGAAGTGGTGTTGAGTGTCGGAACGAACTAATAGCATGACGCCCCCTCCCGCCCTGTTACGATCTTTACGATAAATGTCGTATCCCGGAACTGAAAATCTATCCTGCGGAGCCAGCCGGGTTTCACATACTGAAACAAAGTGTGGTTTGTTTTGCTCTAGGAATAATTTAAATTCCACATCGTTACCACGAATTGTTTGTGCGTTCCACATCATTAATTTAATTTTATCCTTATTAACTGTCATATATTCTTGGTTTGCAATTGGTATTAGAAATAAATAAATCGAGATAAAAAAGCAGTGAAGACACTAAAATAAGAGTTTGTTTGATATTTGTATTGATAAAGAGCGGAGACTGTAAGCAGTTTGTTTTGAGTGAGATATAATAAACTAGTGTGGCCTTAGCCTTCGTGATAAGAGGAACGAGACAAGGTGTACTGAGAAAGTATTTATTGTGAAGTTCGGAATTATGCGTTATTGACGAAATGTTGCTGCTGTGCCTGATGTGAATAGCATTAGTGGAGTCCAAGTACGTACGTAATTCTACATCACTAGAGTTTATGAAATGTATATACCTGTAAGTATTATGTATATTTATATCAATTATCATGATCATTAATCTATTAAAGAGATTAATCCCTCTATTAGAATAAATACTTTGGACATACCGTCATCCGCATTTTTTAGTTGAGATAACGTGTTTTTAAATTTAGTAATAATCTTACCTATGTTAAACGAACTAAAAATGTTTTTTATTTCTTTGAAGCAGTCTGAAAATGAAGGTTCACTATTGTTCTGATTTTGATTTCTTGAGAAGGTATTTTGAGGCCATTGTGATTTCGGTGTTGGAAGGGAGGGAAATGCTTGCTCGGTTGGTTTGAAGTTTTTTCGAGGTGCTGCCTTTAGAGTAGGTTTCTTTTTACTTAACTGTAGTTCTAAATTTCTTCTGTATTTGGTGCATTGTGGTGAGTTGGAAAAGTGTGCTTCAGAGCAATTACAGCATTTCGGGGTGAATCCGTCGATTAAAGAATTTGGACAGTTTTTGGATAGGTGCTCTTCCGAGCATTTTAAGCATTTAGGTTTTTTGAAGCAATTTCTTGCTACGTGATTGAATTCTTGGCAAATAAAACATTGAGTTATTTCTTTATTTGACCTGTATTTTTCCCATTTTATTACTATGTTACAGCAGTAATTTATTTTATTTATTTTGTTCAGTTGATCCTTATTTTCCAGAATGACTACTGCTACTGGTAATTTTATGGGCCCATGTTCGGATTTTTTTTCCATTTGATATATTTTAAAAATTTCCAACCCTTGGTTCCGTAGGTCGGCTGTGATCTCTTCTGAAGTGGATTCTGGTGGCATTCCTTTTAAGATTACTTTTGGTTTTACTTCATTTTTCGGTGTATAGGAATGAAAACCGAGATTTTTTTCTTTTAATTCATTTTTGATAGTGGAGAAATCTTCACTGTTATAAACATAGAAGGTTGTTTTATTTCCAGAGCATTTCATATGTACCTCATTTATTTTTGTTTTTATTTTATTAATTGTTTCCTTCATGCTATTATATGATCCACTCACAATTATTGGAGGAAATTGATTATTCTTTTTCCGTCTAATGTTGGCGGCTGATAAGTCGGTGATAACTTCTTCGTCGTCTAAATCGGAAAATATATCATAGCTGTTAGAAATGTCTACATTATATTGTAATACATCTCCCCTTTTTCTTTTTGGAGGGTTATTGACTCCTGATGTGCCTGGTGTGGCCGCATCCATATCGGTTTCTGCCCCCCCTAGGGGCATTGTATAGGATTTCGTAGTCCAATTAAAAATAAAAAGTAATCACTTGTTGAGGTGAAAAATAAAGAAAGAAAAATAATAGTCTAAAATAATTAACACTGTAAAAGAAACTTAAATTGTTAACGACACTCTGTACACTGCGGCTGCTACTGAGCGACTGTTCTTTACATATATATGGTGGAAATAACTTAGAAACAACTGTAGAACTGGGAGGGAAACTAAAAGTCAACAAATCCACCTGGATGACCATCTCAAGGCGATTAGGAAGGTGAAAAACCTCGAATGTTGAGGGACTTCTTCCACCGCCTTTTTTGTCTTCAAGGCCGAAGTCTCGTCGAAATCACTCACTAGTACTTGCCTTTGCTCTAGACTTAGTTGATATTTCTGGCCGTTTGGCCCCCGTTCCGGCCAAGTTTCGAAAAAAAAAGAAGCGAAAATCACGCTTTGACATATTCGTAAAGACTGAATTTTTTTCCACGTAGCAAAATATTACTGAGGTAAAAAAAACATTTTTGTATGAAAGGGGATTAATAAGTGTTTACATTATAAAAGTCCAATAAACATAAACAGTTTACTATTTGGAAGGGTAGCTTAAAGAGAAGATAAAATCCTGCATCAATTTCCAGACTACATAGCGAATTATTTCCTAAGTGGATTATTTCTGGAGCACCTACATATATATATATATATATATATATATATATATATATATATATATATATATATATATATATATATATATGTATATTCCTTTTTTACTTCCTCATTTATTAGTTTAATTGTAGTAATTAATTAAATGTATTACATCATATGGAAGAAAATGGTCCGGGTAGAGGTCAATAAATTTCTCTTAAATATCAAGAAATCTATACAATTATGAAGAAAAAAACCTTATTCCAGTCAACTATTTTCGTTAAAAAATTAAAAAAAGACGTTTAGACATTTATTCGTCATTTTCAATTTTAGTTGTCCTTCACAACATCCTTCAAAATTTACAAGTCCATTCATTACTGTAAAATTAATAAAAGTACACTAAAATACAATAATAAAACAATTTGTCATAAATAACCAATAACAATAAGCTTAGATACCTTGAGGTCAAACAAATTAAAAAATCAATTATATATAAAATCCTGGAACTCAACTTTCTTCCATGGTAAAATATACAGTATGCATTACATTAAAAACCAAACTTTGATCTCTGTAATACTAGATCAAATTAAATTCTTTTATAAATATAAATATATTAACAAATGTACTCCAAAAACAAAAACAAAACAAACTATTATAGACAAATATGGTATTTATTTAAATTTTTCTATTCAAACAATTAAATTATTAAATTAATTTAAAAACATGAAATATTATTTAAGTATTAATTGGAAAAAAATTTATTAATCATCTAATCTATTTGTAGGTTTTGGGTCAGGTTATTTTGCTCCATCTGACCTATTTTTAATCCTTAACTTCCCATGCTCTATTTCTTTTTTTAATTTTAAAATTATGGAGGAATATAATTTACTTATATCTCCAGCTTTCTTCCTATCTTTAACTGTATTTTCCAAATGACAAAAAGAGTGTATAGCATTAATAACCAAGTGACAGGAAGGTAGTGAAATACATAATGGAGATTAAAATAATAATAAAACAGAACAGGACATGTTAAAATTAAAGAATAATATATTATTATTTATATGTTATATAATATACTAATAATAATAATTATTATTATTTTTGACAGAGGGGTTGGTTATCGCCATTCAAGGCCAAGTTATCGCCACCAGATCATATAGAAGGCATGCTCTAAACGACGCATCAACGCTAGATAAATGTCGGCTATGTTCGGCTACATTGGAGTCAATCCAGCACGTCACTGGTGGATGTGGAGTGTTGGCTGGCACTGAATATCTCCAAAGGCATAACAATGTGGCCAAAGGCATAACAATTTTGCATCAAGCCCTGGCGGTGAAATACAACCTTCTGTAAAGGCACCATATTATAAGTATCATCCGAATAAACTTCTACAAAAAGGTCCTCTTAAGCTATATTGGGATGAGTCCATTATAACAGACCACATTATGCATCATAATAGACCATCTCCTAATAAAGTCGAGTGAGAGGAAAGCAAGTATAATTGATATTCCTATCCCTAACTACAATAATGTAAACTCAACTGTTGGAGAGTAACTTCGAAAGTATCAAGAACTTGCGGCTGAGCTTAAGGAGCTATACCATATGGAAAGCGTGGTGGTAACATCTATTGTAATCTCCACGAATGGATTGGTTCCTAAATCCACGGTGGAGGGCATTGAGAAACTGGGAATTCCGGTCGAAGTTTTAAAGGAGGCTCAACAGGGAGTTCTCCTAGATCGTCCTAGGATCGTCAGAAAATTTCTGAATGTTTAAAGATGAAAAATATAAAAAAATCAAAAAATAATAACTGCAGATGGTTGGACTTGTCCCTCATCTCTGTTTTGAATCCGCCATAATTCTGTTTTATTGTTATTTTAATCCCTATTATGTATTTCACTACCTTCCTGTCACTTGGTTATTAATACTATACACTCATTCATTTTAACCTTTATTATGTATTTACCATGCTTAGGAAATTGTTAATATTATTTAATGTTCATTTTCTACGTTTACCATGCTTTTATTATCCTTTTTTTCTTTGGTTAACAATTTTTTAATTTTCAAATGTCTGTATTTAGCATATTTAGCCCTGAAGAAGACCTACAAAGTAGGTCGAAACGTTGGCTACTGAACAAATATTTCTTGATATTTAAGAGAAATTTATTGACCTCTACCCGGACCATTTTCTTCCACATATTTCATCAAGGTCAACTATTTTCATTCAATATGTATTATATTATACTCTAAGACATATTAAGTTTTATATTTTCCTCTATTGTTATTCTAAAAGGACTTGTGCCCGAATAAATAAAGCCTTTATTATTAATTATATATATATAATTAAATAATATCCAACACTAGATCACTTTTTAAAAAGAACTTTATTGAAAAATGAGTGACAAACTAACTAGTCTAATCGCTAACTAAAGATAGTGATAATAATCTACATCTATTACCTGCAGCTACCCTTTAACTATATATATATATATCTCGGTTTCTACTTTCTTGACTGTTATTAATAATTTTTACTTGCGCTTCTCGAGCTCAGTCAGTTCTTTAAGCTAAAAAGAAGTTTAATGAACTGACTGAAGCCGAGAACCATATAAAATGTGTAATATATATAATACAAAAAAAAGTATTAATTGATCATGATGGCCCTGTAATATATTTCCCAATTAAATCAATCCTTTAAGTATCATTTTTATTATTCTACCTTTATATCTCCAACCCCGGTGAATAAGTGGTTAATTCGAATTTTGTTCGGAGAGAGTTAACTGCTTTTATATATAGAGAGATAACCGGAATCGTATCATTCAAGTAGTTTTTGGCTTTTAATGGAGTTGTAATATAAGAAATGCTATACTTAGCCCCGTATTAACTACGAAAATAATTCGATTCCACTTACTTAAGTACAAGAAACTAATTTTGGAGAAAATTAGACCTAAACATTTATTCACCTGAGCTGTAGTAATGAAAAAAAATAATTAATTTTTAATTATTTATTTATTTTAATTTTATTTATTTAAAAAGAAATAGGGATTGTACTGTAGTTCTAAAGAATGTATCTTGATTAATGGCATCAAAAGGAGAAAACGAATATTCATACATTTTATTTTATTATTTATTTATTGATAATTACAACTATATTACAGTAATATAACAAGTAAATTGGCTGAATGATACATAATGACATGATATAATGACAAGTAGAGAAACTACCCACTGGTATTACTCAAATTCATAAATTTAAAATTGTAATGTACAGTATGTCCAATATGGATTGATCAGTATTCTGTGTGTTATGGCAATCCAATGTAGTTGGACAACACTGCTGAAAAAATAAAGCATTTCTCTCTCTTCAATAGATGAAAAAAATTAAATTTACAATCATAAAACAACAGAGAATCGGGCGATTATAAAATCTGTACAATGGAAATTAGTCCGCTGTTTGGCAGACAGAGGTAACTCCCCTGGTGTATACATTTACAATATATACAAGTATTAAAAAACAGTATAAAAAAACATGAAGTACTACAACCCCAATGTGCATTGGATTTAGCACAGGGTAGAGACTGTGCTGTTTCATACAACGGCTGAATATGTTTGCACATTACCATCTTAATGTAGCCAAAAATATTCTTTACAATACCGCAACCGAAGATACATTAAAAAACATTGGTATAAACCTGTAAACTTTTCAAATAAAAAATATTTCTTTCTTTTTCGAGAAGGTAAATGTTATAAGATCCAAGTAATAGTATCTATATCTATACGTATTATAAAACAAAGTCCTCGGCCGCGTTTGTTGGCGATAATCTCAATAACTACTGCGCGGATTTTCACGCGGTTTTCACCAATAGATAGAGTGATTCACCAGGAAGGTTTAGGTATATAATTTATCGAGGTTTTGTGTAAACGGATTGGAATATAATTGGCGGAAATGTTGGAAAAAGTATAGCCTCCAGTGAGGTTTCATCGAAGAGGCTGCCGAATGTCTGTGTCATATAACGAAGCAATGCATGGTGGAATGTTCCTCTTTTAAAGATCTACAAAAATGTCTGCGATTATATATATATATATTACTATACCCATTATATCTTCTAAAAAATTGGTTATGTACAATGCGGTATTTGGAAAACTATTTAGACGGATACAGTATTATTCCTTATCATCTTAAATACATTAATTACCTCAAGTACTTTCCGCACATTATTATAATATTTCCCAACATATAATAAATGAGTATCTTAGGTGTTATCGCAAAAAAATTAAGCGCGAGAACATCAATTCATAGAATTTATTTAATTTAATTTGTTATTAATTTTTAAATATTTTTATTTGAAAAGAAAAGATATGTCCAGGACCGGGACTCGAACCCGGGTCTTCTGGATCGCTAGTCTGGAACTCTTCCATTTGAGCTATCCTGGCCCTTATCAAGCACGCTTCTAGGTCGTTTTCACGTGCTTTATTTTCACCGATCCCAAGTCCCCGCCTTCTCGCATTTTTGTGGAGGGGAAGAATGTTCTTTGGACATTATTTTAATTAGGGTCTAGTTGACTTACGTCATTATAATTATTATAATTTATTTAATTTAATTTGTTATTAATTTTTAAATATTTTTATTTGAAAAGAAAACATATGTCCAGGACCTGACTCGAACCCGGGTCCTCCAGATCGCTAGTCTGGGACTCTTCCATTTGAGGTATCCTGGCCCTAATCAAGCACGCTTTTTCAAAAATATTCATATATAAAGAGATATTTTATTTTGTTTCTATTTTTTTAATATCTGCAAAATAAAATGCATTAAAATACTTCATGTAGTGTAGACATTATGTTACATTCAGCTCTAATCCATATATTCGACGCATCAAACTGAAGCGATCCTACCGGCAGACATAACATGTAGGAATAATACGATCTACGAACCTAGTCGTACAAACAAACAGAAAAAGCCGGGGCTAATACAAGCATAAAAAATATTTTTTCAAACACTTTTATTCATCCTTAAATAATAAAACAATTTATTTTATCATTTTTAATATTTATCGTAATTATTGACCCAGGGTGCGATTCATCAAATTATAAACACTAATAAATAAAGCCTATTATTAAATGAGTAATGACATTCCAGCCAAATTTTAGGCCAATGTCGGGGAATAATAATTTACTAGTGTCAACTAAATAATTACGAATATTTATATTGTTATGGGAGCGGAGTGGCTCAGTGGTTGAGCACTGAGTTGCCATGCCGGAAATCCTGGTTCAAATCCCGCTGTGGGCAGTTACTTTCATTTAGTCTGCTTGCAGCCGGAGATGGATCATATAGGATCTAGGACCCTCCTGGGGTTCACCCAGCCTCTATAAAATATTATAAAAATAGGGTGCCCATAATAAGGGGGGAAACCTGGTGGTTGAGCGTTACCCAGGACAAGTCACCTCCTTGCAGAGCCGTTGGCCATGAAACAGTACAGTCTCAACTATGTACTGAACCCCCAGACTCGTTCACGGGTCGTAGTGGTACAGGTTAGGTTATATTGTTATATATAATCTGCCTCAGCCTAATCCAAACATTTAACCACACTTAGCTGTATTTTTTCCCTAAATATCCCGATACGACCTATATACGCTTTTCAAACTTCTTTCTACGGACCTCTACTCAAACCCAAATCGACCTGATCACTCTTGGCGCAATCCCCCCACCTACGCCTTGCTCTACCCCTCATACGCTTCCCAGTCGGCAAAGCGCTTATTAATATCTAGGAATTCTTTCGTTACTAACCCTAGGAACTTTACAGGCACATCTTAATGTTACTGAGGCCATCACTTGAATAATATTTACTGGATGCATGCTTCGCAATTCCACGTTCTGTTAATATTATATTAACACTGGCTCTACAACCAAGGACGGGTCCTGGTCGCATCAAGGCGTCGCCTCCACTCTTCTCTGTCATGTGCCAAGGTCCACCAAGCTCTGGATCCAAAATTTAAAATCCTTGAGTGCGCTGGGTCGATTCCTTGTAGACAGGCCAAATCCGAGGACTGGGCAATGGGGTCGCTACTTCCTTACGCCACATTATGTAATCTCCTATATTATTTCTATCCTCCTATATTATTTATTTGTTATAAAGAATAACAAATAAAAATATGATTTTAAATAAACAGCAAATTCTGTTCATGTAAATGCTACTGAATCAAATAATTCTTACTGCCGATTCTCAAACTTCTAATGAAGATATCTAGATTGAAAGGTATCAAATTGAAAGAAATTTCTATTGATCAAAGTTTGAGCCACACTAGAGCATGGTTTCCGTACAGCATGTACCATCTATGGAAATAGAGACAAATATACAGTTTACGGATTCATATAACATATACCACTGTACATATTTAAAAAAATATTAGGATACAATTGTCTTCTAAATCCTGAAAGTTTGGTATATTTTTTCAATAAAGAGCTCTCAGAGGCCAAGGTCCTGTTTTCGAAACCGGCAGTAACAGATAAATAATTTAATATTTATAATAAGAATTTTTCGATAATTTAGGGAGCGGAGTGGCTCAGTGATAAAGTGGGTACTCGAAATAAGGGGATAAAATCGAAAAGAAGGGGTGAGCGTGTTCTAGAACAAATAACCTTCTTGCACAACGATTGTCCTTGCAACAGTACAGTCCCTACCATGTACTGAACCCCAGACTCGTTCACGGGTTGTAATTTACCTTTCAAATTATGTCTTTTTATGCTTCAAGATATATAATATCCGAATTCTTCTGAACGATCTTCGGATCAGAAGGCCTATATTTAAACAATTAGTAGTTCTGTTGCGTGAAGGAAAAGGACGCTAATATTCGATCAAATCGGAAGTGTATTTTACTTTCACTGTGTATATTTCCTGTTTGGGAAAGTAAAAAAATATGAGATAGCAGGCATTAAGTAATCTGTTGAAAAAGAAAAAAAAAGAGTTTAATTTCGGTGATAATTACCTCTTGTCACGAGCCAGTTTTGATGACAGAATGCAATCATAGAAGAAATCGTGGCGGCAGATTTAATGGATTTTAATTATCTCAAACCTGCCCAATGCAGTCATTTTTATCATTTAATGCTTACTAAAATATATATTATTAACTGTTGCATATTGACATAACGAAAGTTTCAAGGTCTGATAAGTTGCACCGGATTTTCGAATAACAAAAAAAAATTCATACAAGTCGATTTTTTTTTTTTTTAAATTATTTTATTGAATTGTAGAACTGTAATATATACATCTAGTACAAGGGCTGTATGAATAAATAAATAAATGAAAGGATATGTAGAGGCACTACCCATTGGCAGCACTCTAATTATATTTCTATTATAGAAGGTCCCGAGGCCATCTTCTCTTCAGACGCCTAGGAGGATTGTCCGGGATGGAATTGGATGCAAGGATGGAAACTAGTGGGTTTGGATGGGCCTGGAGTTTATTATGGAATGATAGGTATCTGGAATGGGCTAAATCGGTAACGTATGGAACGTTCTGGTCATTATGGATGGTTTTATTTGTGACAAAATATGGAGCGTTTAGGATTTTTCGAAGGATTTTGGATTGCAAGGATTAAATACGAGAGGAATTTGATGGTTTGGTGGAGCCCCATAGTTCAATTCCGTAAGTCCATATAGGTCTTATAACAGTAACATAAATAAGTCTTTTGTAATTGATCTGAAGCTTTGAGCGTTTGTCTAGTTTGTGTTGAAGTAGTCGGAAGCGTCTAGCTGTTTTTTGTCTTTTCAGTCTTGTGTGAGGGTTCCAAATAAGTCTAAGTTGAGTCCTAGGTAGCGGATCTGTTCAACAGGGATAAGTGGAGTACTATTAAAGGATAAAGTAGGACAGGAAGTCATTGATTTTCGGCAAAGGGTAAAGGTAATTTGATGGGGCTTGTTGGAATTGATTTTAATTCTCCAATTCCGACACTATTCTTCGAGGCTTGATAAATGTGATTGAAGGGATTGGGATGCAATATATGGGTCGTTATTAACTGATAACACACATGTGTCATCAGCATAGGTGGACCAAAATTTTAATGATGTAAAATGATAAATATACAGTTAAATAACATTAAAGGGATTAGGTCGTGTCGTGAATGAAGAAAATACAAAATACATGAATCAACATTGGCCTCTAGAAGTTTACAAAAATAGACTGTTTCATATTTCTGGGATTTGGGGTGAACTCGCAGAATAATTGAGTCAATGATAATTTGACAATTTAATTGAGTGAATAATAATGGTACAATAAAGTATAAATAAATAATAATGCTCTGTGTCTAACAGCTCCTTCTTCAGCTTTACAAAGCACTATAGAAGCTTGTTTTTAAAAATTTTATTTATTGAAATTTCAAACTGTATAGTAATTCCAGAGTTCAAAAGTCTGTAAATATTTTAATACTATTTATTATTTACCAACACTTAATAGTCCCTTTAGAGCATTCTCTAAGCTTGTTTACTAACACTGCACTTCTTAAAAAAAAGCCTCAGTTTAGTTATTCGTTTCAAAGAAGAAACATGTCAGTGTCCTACGAAATTCTCGTAATTTTAATACATTACTGGTAAAAATAAACGCTGAAGCAACTCGTGAAATTATTAAATATGAAGGGGAAGCTGTCCTTGACCAGCGCACTGCGCGGCGTTTATTTGAAAAATTTAGCAGTGGAGATATGACGTTAGACAGGAAGAAGGGCTCAGGGTGACCATTAATGGATATTGATGAGGTTCTGAAGGAAGCTGTTGAGTCAAATCCGTCCACAAGTACTCGCGAATTTACCAGGGAGTGTCGAAAGATACTGTTAGTCACCATTATTTACAGACTTTTGAAGTCTGGAATTTGATAAAACGGTAATTTTTTTTAATACATTAGTGGAAAAATTCCAACTAAAAACCTTAAGTCTCTAAACTAAAATAGAAAATTGAAAATGCCTGTCCAATATTTCACCTATTCAGGCATCCTCAGGGCAGAAAGAGAATAACAGCAAAGCAAAAGATGAATAATGCACCCAAAACACACACTCCACCACCTCCAAGGCTCGAATGCAACTACTGAATCATAGGGAAGGTTACTAGCTGGCTAAGATTAGATAAAAACATCTGATAAATACTCCAGAATTTGAAACATTAATGTACACTCACCGAACCCCTAAATTGTTTAAGCTAAATATTAAAGTAAAAACAGGGGTCACCTGTGGTCTAGTGGTTAGCGTAACAGATTACTAAACCCAAGATCGCGGGTTCGTAGCCCGGCAGGTGGCCCTAGGATCTTTTAAAGGCAGTAAAAATCCTTAGTTACGCCGTCCTTCGGAAGGGACGTTAAACGGGGGTCCCGAGCCTGTACGATGTCAACTCGTTAAAAATCCCTATCCTAATTAAACCTGGATAGACAAAATTTAGAGCCCCCACTGTAGCATCGTCCGATTAGCCATAGCAGCATAAAGTGACGTTAAATGAACAAAAAACAACAAAGTAAAAATACATACAGTTGGCACTACTGCTTTATTCGACAACCCATTTAACAGCTGATAGTTGCTTTTTGTTTAGTTTGGTTTTACATTAGATTATGGATGGACTTACACCAGAGCAACATTTGCGAATTGTTGAAATTCTTTATCAAAATAATGGTTCTGTTTAATTCAAAATTTTGTTTTCCGATGAGGCCCATTTTTGGTTAATGGGTACGTAAATAAGCAGAGTTGTCGCATTTGGAGTGAGGATAATCCACGAGGATTTGTCCAAACACCATTACATCTACAGAAAATTACTGTTTGGTGCGCTTTATGGACTGGCGGAGTCATTGCTCCATATGTCTTCTAAAATGATGATGGTCAGAATGTTCCTGTCAATGGCGAATACCTGGCATTAATCTTGCTGACATGTGGACCGAGCCACATGCCATACGGCGCGCTACAATTGATTCACTCAAAGAAACTTTTTATGAAAGAATAATTTCACGTAATGTTCCAATTAATTGGCCACCAAAATCGCGTGATTTAACCCCATTGGATTATTTTCTTTGGGGTTATGTAAAGTCACTTGTCTACGTCGATAAACTAGAGACAAATGAACACTTGGAAATCAACATTCGAAGAGTTATTGGCGAAATACGGCCGCATATGCTGCAAAAAGTTTGTGAAAATTGGTGTTCCAGATTGCGCCTTGAACATTTAAACATTAATGTCGTAAAATTTTCTATCCAATTAAGCCCGTTTCATTGATATTAAAAATATATTTCCTTGTTTTATCATGATTTAACCCCATTGGATTATTTTCTTTGGGGTTATGTAAAGTCACTTGTCTACGTCGATAAACGAGAGACCATTGAACACCTGGAAATCGACATTCGAAGAGTTATTGGCGAAATACGGCCGCATATGCTGGGAAAGGTTTGTGAAAATTGGTGTTCCAGATTGCGCCTTGAACATTTAAACATTAATGTCGTAAAATTTTCTATCCAATTAAGCCCATTTCATTGATATTAAAAATATATTTGCCAACGGCCATACCACGTTGAACACCGCCTGGGACCGCCTGGGAAGACCGCGTGCTGTTGGCATCAAAGAAGAAAATACTAATTAATTAATTAAAGATATCGGGCTGTATAGGACTTCAAAGGAAGTCTTTAGCCAACATAAAAAAAAAAAAAAAAAAAAAAAAAAAAATATATTTCCTTGTTTTATCATGATTTAAACTTGTGTAACAGTAAAAAAGTCAGCCTTTAAAAACATTAATGATACAGTAAGTAATAAAAATAAAAAATACAGTAAGTAATAAAAATATGGCATAGTGTAATAAAAATATTTCTTCCACATATATTATTAAGGTCAACTATTATCATTCAAGATACTTCATCTATATTTCGAAATGTCAGTTAAAACTTTTATTTCTTGATAAAATGATTACCAAAATCTACGCATTATCCATAATTACATTCTTTCTCCATACTAAACCTCATGATTACTTGTATTTTTGGAAAATATTAAAAATGAAAAAAAAAAAGAGTTAAAACGAGTTGTAACTCAACTTGAAGCGACAACCTGCGTAACAGATACCGCTCCTTGTTTTGTATTTTCCCTGCTATGTCTTAATAAATATTTTTGATGTCTCTTTTGAGCTTTTGATCTTCTATATATGTGACATTTAAATGTCGATTTAATCGGAGAATCTGTTCGATGTCTACGTCCAAAACAGGTTATGCTTCCAATGACCATCTTCGGGTTGTAAATCGTTTTTCATTCGCTCGAAAGAGTTCTGGGAAGGATCGAGTTTAAATCGATACACGTTATGTAACTTGATTATCTCTGTTACGTTGTGCCGTTTTTTTGTTTGTAATTTTTTTCTTTACTCGTATCGTGTTCCATTTACTGGGCCGTTGATTTCCATAATCCTATTTGAATAAAGAGCTATTTACAGAACTTGTTCGAACCAACTTAATTAAAATGTGGCAAATTAGGCTATGTATTACTGCTTTTTATTTTTTATATGTTAAGGGAAGCATACATGGTCAATATTACTGACAGTATTGGAATAACGAAAATACTGAGGAATCACCCTTCAGTATTTTTACACCATACACGATCAATATTACTGTCAGTTTTACTGTCAGTATTCAACTCATTTTCCATATTTTGATGTAGTGTCGACTCAGGGCTATATTTTTGATTTTATCTTAATTACAATGTTTAGTATTATAATTATCTTCCTTTTTTTTCATGTATGTATACTATTCTGTTATTTTTATGTGCTATTATTTTTGTAAAACTTCTAACTAAACTCTCTCTGTATTTTACTTATGCAAAAATCAGAAATAAATAACTTTTAAAAAAACTCAGTTCAAAGTTAGCTCGGGATAAGAACAGTCACCTTTTTCTCACGCAGATTTATACCTACTTTTTTAATGGATAGAGCGCGCTTAGCAATTGTGATCGCCATGGCATTGGAAAAAAAAGAGGATAAGACGCTTATGGGTGAAGGATTGGCTATTGTACAGGGATAAGCTCACCCATTTAAACTTTATCAACAAAAATTTCAGTAAAGGAACAAACAGATTACTATAATTATTTTCGGATGAATGAAAATTTATTAGATATGGTTTCTCCTCATATTAAAAACCAAGATACAAATATGAGGAAAGGTATATCCACAAAACAGCAGTTGACAGTTACACTACGATATTTATCAACAGGCCGAAATTTTGAGGACTTAAAGTTTTCAACGCTAATTTCTCCATCAGCCGGATTGTGATAGAAACCTATGAAGCTCTCATTTAGACACAAATATAATTTTTTTCCATATACAATTCACAATTTTAAATATAAAATTAAGTTCCATCCTGTTGTTATAAGAAAAAAATGAAGTTTTAAGAAAAACATTACATAAATCATTTATAACTTTTGAAAAATGTGGCTGTGTTTTCATTATTGCATCGGAAATCGATCGATGCGTCGCACTCAACAGCTACTAAATACTGAAAAATAAAAGAAACGGGCCGATACGATCAGTAATACTGTCACTATCCCCTCAGTATTTCCTCTGGGTTGGACTGAGGAATGATGTGAACCAACACTCATCAATACCCTACTTTGGTACATCAGTATTGCCCTTACACGATCAGTATTACTGACAGTATCTGACTATACTGTCAGTAATACTGATATTTTATGGGTCCATTTACGCAATCTGTAGATGAGGCGTAGAGATCAAAAAGGGGTAAATCCATATTTTATCATTTTTAATTATTGTAATGTTTTTTCACAAAGTTAGCGCCCTCTATCTAATTTTTCGTTCAAAGTTTGAGTTGAGATGCAGAAAGCGATAAATCCTTGTTTCTCAAAATAGCCGCTTGGAGCGCAATAAGTAAATAATCAACTGTTTTTTTGTTACATACTTATTTTTTTCATCAGAGTAGTGTTATTGTTAAATTATTAAAAAATTATAATGAGTTTTAATTGTCATGAATTCTATTTCCTAGTTTATTGACTTTTTTTTTTAATTTCCCTTGCAAATTGGGATAAATCCAATCTATTTAAATTGCTTAAAAACTTGGAATTTTGAAAATCTGAGCTTTATTGCACATATGTGTTTCTGATGTGGTTTGAAATATTTTGATCCAAAAATAATTGTCTCGAATAAATAATCACCTGAATTATTATGCATAATTTTGTGTTATCTTAAAAATATTCAATTTTGGATTTCCCTCCTTTTGCACCTCCTCACACCTCGTATAATATTTAAATACATTAATCAAATCAATATTTTACAAGAACTGAATATTACAGCCTCATGAAGGGTATTCTGTCATATTCGTGGTAGATACGGTACTTTTTGCTAAATATTGTACATTGACTCAAATAACATAGAGGCCGGGTCATCTCCAGGAGAGTCCGTAGATCCCATAAACATATGTGTGTCATTATATTACTTTTTTTTTTTTTTTTTTTTTTTGCCGAAGCCGAGTTTGAACGTTTAGCTAAGCGACTTAGACTCTATACACTGAGCTAGGTCGTTCTCGACATGCATCATGTATGTTATATATCTATGTATATCATAGATGTTATAAACTTTGTTTGTATCTAAAAAAGTATTTTTGTTTTAGGTTGAGTGCTTTCTGAAAAAGGCTTGAGTATTCATAACCCTCACCCAAATGTCTACGATTATTTTATAAAAAGTCGTACGAGAAATAGTGGAGAAAGGACACAGCTAACCCAACTCTATATCCCTGAAAGTAAGTTCACTAAACTACTAAATCATTAACTAAGAAGACCTGCAATGTAGGCCGAAACGTTGGCTACTTAACACATTGACACCCAGGAACGAGATTTCTCGTTTTCATTGGACATTTGTAGGTGACCGGGAGAGAGAAATCTCGTTTTGGTGATAAGCTCCGGTCACATAGTAAATTGATATTATAATATAGGTATATGATAAAAATTATATTGATATATGTTTTGTTTGAAAAAGTCATTGATTTAAAAATTTATATATGATACAATCACCGGTCTTATAGTGAATTTCAGCAAAACATCAGCGGGCGGCCATGAGTTAATAAACATTTCTTCATATCCAAGAGAAATTTATTGACGTCCATCCGGACCATTTTCTTCCACATTCTAACTTTTTAGATACACCAAGATAGTGGGATCGCAGACCGGAAGAGGATCTTCATATTTTTAAAGAGAGTAAAAAACCCTTAGTAATGACGTCCTAAGGATTGGACGTAAAATGGCAACTCAGTGCTCAACCACTGAGCCACTCCGCTCCCAAAAATCGGATTAAATATTAGAATAACTTTGCCCGATAATTCAGATTGTTATTTATACTAATAGGTAGCGTTAGAATATTTATATGTATGGTGGAAAAAATAATGTCAGAATAACTGTTCGAGAACTGGCAGGGAAACTTGGAGTCAGCAAATCAACCGTCGATGGCCTTCTCAAGGCGATTGGAAAGGTGAAAAAACTTAAATTTTACCAGAATTTCTTCCACGGCCTTCTTCGTCTTTGGCTACACCTACATTGGATCCGGTGTGATACGATGAGCGTCACACAGTGGAACGAATCAACGCATTTGTTGGACATTGGACCAATTCTCAAATAACTAAATTTGTCCTTCATTTTGATCTTAAATTATACTTTATACTTCTTCTCAACAAAATCCATAGATAAATTAATTGTGAAATTAAATCTTATATGAAAAATTCTGAATTGAAATATAAATTTTTCTAAAAACTCAAATTTTTAAAGCAATCTACTGTTTGAGGTAATGCATTAAATTAATCAAGCACCTACTGGAAAAAAACTCATCCATAATAAGATATTTTAGGCAAATAAAACTTGGGATTATTTCAAACGTCTGGGAATTTTCGGTGAAAATTGGGGGAAAAACTAAAATAATCAATTGCGAAAATCGCTCAAAATCGCCCAAAAAACTACCTTCCCAGTAAATAACTAGAATGTTTGAAGTTTTTTTTCCATTAGTCGGATTCCGCTACTAGGTGCTATTTTCCGAGAAAATGATTTTTTTCTTTCTTTTTTTTCTTTTCCGGGCCTTGAGAAATAATTTAAAATAATTTCTGTTGATATTGGCGTCTACTTTTCGCAAGTTTTCTTTTGTTTACCTATGTTTGTTTACATTCATTTATCCGAATCCTTATCTAACATAATAGTATTAACAATGAAACTTAGTTTGTGTGTGGTATTTGAACGACATATGTGTAATGGTGCACATAGGTGCAATAGTCCCTACAACAAATCGTCAAGTTTTTAAATTTTTATTTATTTATTTTTTAAATTTTTATTTCGTTATTTAAATAAAACAATTTTATATAGGCACCTACATTTATTATAATTTTGATACATCAATTATACCTAGCATAATTGACATAGCATAATTAACTAACATAAGTAATTATCAATTATTATATTCATTTTGTTTAATAATTAAATTATTTGGTTTGTTACTTTTTCCTTTGTATAACTTTATTTAATACCTATGTATCTGTCTTTCCATAGAATACTGTATTGTACCCATTCTAGTAGTATATAGGTACAATGTTAGATAATAAATTATCTAACATCGAAATATCAAATCTAGAATTTTTACACGTTTCCCCTAAAATGTTTTATCCTGTTTATCATAAAATTAAATAGTCCATTCAAAAAGCTTTAAAACCGTAGCAATAGCCTTATTCTAGGAGAACCAGAAGCGGAGATATTAATGAATGTCCAGGCCTCCCTAACGCTCGTTCCACTATGCGTCACTAGCAAACCAAATGACTGAAATATATCGAGAGTTATAACATTTGGTTCTTTAAATTTATAAAATTAAGATTATTTATTAATCATTTTTAATACATTTATATTTTACTATAATGTATAGTAAAATATGTATAATGTATACACCCCAGCATCGTATGTGATAGCATCACGTCGCACCGAATCGGACCCAATGTAGGTGTAGCCTTAGGCTCAAGTCTCCTTCTAGAAATCTCTGGAACCACGGCTGAACAGTGCACTCATTTAACCTGTCTTCGCCACAGGCTTCGTTGTATTTCAGACGTTGGGGCCCTGTTCCGGTTGTTTGAACCTGTAAATAATATTACGTTAATATAACGCTGTGACATTTTAGTAAAGACTGAATTATTTCCAATTGGCAAAATGTAACAGAGGTAAATATTTTTGCCTGAAATAGGATTAATAAATGTTTACTGAAGGATATGCAGGGGGTGCAGTCTATAATAACACCAAATAAGAAAAACTTATTGTTTACTAGTGCCAACGTTTCAGGGCTAAGAAGGAAAAAAAACAGAAAATAACTATAAGAACATTGCAGTACTAAGAATTATAGAATAAAAAATGAGTTAATAAAATAAACAAATATAGCGTCGGATAGATTATAAAAGATATACATGTGTATATATATATATGTGTGTGAATTTATTAAAAAAAAAAAAAACCTGTACCATTACAACCCATGAAGAGTCTGGGGTTCAGTAGATGGTAGAGACTGTACTGTTTCGAGGATAACAGCTCTGCAACGAGGGGACTTGTCCTGGATCACGCTCGACCGCCAGATTTTTCCCCCTTATTTTGGGTACCCTATTTTTATAATATTGTATAGAGGCTGGGTGGGCCCCAGGAGGGTCCCAGATCCTATATGATCCCTCTCCCGCTGCAAACAGACTAAATAAAAATCATGGCCTGCAGTGGGAATTGAACCAGGATTTCCGGCATGGTAACTCAGTACTCTACCACTGAGCCACTCCTCTCCCTGAATTTTATTTTTTTGTTGTCACCAAATAAGAAAAACTTATTGTTTACTCGTGCCAACGGTTCAGGGCTAAGAAGGAAAAAAAAACAGAAAATAACTATAAGAAGATTGCAGTACTAAGAATTATAGAATAACAAACGAGTTAATAAAATAAACAATATAGCATCGGATAGATTATAAAAGATATAAATGTGTAACTATATATATATATATATGTGTGTGTGAATTTTTTTTAAATAAAGCATAAAATCCAGCATTATTCTCCGGACAACCCAATAGTTCTAATTGTAGAATAAAAAATGTACTTCTTCTTACAAGTATGTACTTGACGAGTACTGACATTCGACAGACAGCTATAAGACAATCCCAAACTAGCCATGACATAACGATACTGTGCAACAGTTGTTGCCCCCAGGATTGGATTGAAGTCGTGCCGGGTTATCGAGGTTAGCTATGTCCATTCCTCGAGTTCTATTATCGGCTGCCTTAACCTCACTCGTCTAGGAACAAGGCACTTTACTTCCGCTCTTGGGAAATGCAAATTCCTTATTTCTTAGCTACCATGGTATATGGTATAATGGTAATGCTACGGTATATTACAATGAAACTAAATAAAGCGTCCTTATGGTCTTACTTTGTTTCCTGATTCGATTAATATTACATCGATTTATATAGTAATTGAATTACAGAGAAAAGGAGTCCATTACATTTTATTAGGTTCAGCTGTGGTCTAGTGGCTAGCGTAACAACCTTCTATGCCCAATTTCCCAGGTTCGGAGCCCGGCAGGTTTTCTTAGGATTGTTTTACATGCCGTCCTTTGGAAGGGATGTAATATGGGGGTCCCAAACTCGATCCTGTAACGGCTAGGTACTCGTTGGGTAAAATTTAGAACTCCAACTGGCATTGTCTGATGAGCCATAGCGGCATACAAAAAAACAACAACCCTGTACCACTAACAACCCTGTACAAACCGTTACGGTTCTGGAATTCAGTAGATGGTAGAGACTGTACTGTCTCGTGGACAACAGCTCTGCAAGGAGGGGACTTGTCCTGGATCACGCTCAACCGCTTGATTTTCCCCACTTATTTTGAGTACCCTATTTTTATAACATTTTATAGAGGCTGGGTGAGCCCCAGGAGGGTCCTAGATCCCTTATAGCAGCATA